>CM010311.1:71368288-71408129 GCA_001923025.3 Taenia multiceps | reverse complement strand
AAATTTCAAAGTGGAACAAGTTAAATGAAATCTACAAAAGTTCGGGAGCATATACGGCTTTGTGACGTCAAATCTGAAACTGCCGAGCTCGTTGATATCACAGTTACCACCTTAAATTCCGAAAGAAGGGACTGCATTTATCAACTCACGAGACCCCAGAGTGTTGCATGTTGGTTGCTAGTAGTTGATCTTCTTAGAGCCAGGTTAGTTGACAAACTCTGATACAATTAGAGGTCTGCAAGAATCACATCTCTATAAACTCAACTGTTACAAATGATGTGGTGGCTAGCCTTAACTTGAAGCCTTAAAGCTAAATAAGTCTCCTCCTTTCCGCCCCACTGCCCTCTTTCCCCAAATTACTCCCTGTCCTTGGTTTCGCCTACAAATGTTGCAGTAGCCAGCATTATCATAGCTGTCATGGGTAGCAACTGTAGGATTTCGCTAGCTTGAGCTCTGATAAAGGTCAAGAACAAAGCTTGCTCTCCCAGCCACCTTTTGGAGGTTGGTGAGGGTGAGAAGCAAGGTATTGCATGTTTAGGACTTGTTTATAAGATGAAACGCAAATGAGGAAACGTATGAAGGTAGAAATGGAGAGAAAGAAGAAAACTAGGGTAGATCTGAAAGCAAAGACATGATTGAGTTCGCACAATAAGGCATAAAGTAGTGCATCCAAACATCGAATTTTATAGCGTAAAAAAAGCAACATATTTTAGATGATATTTTGTAATAGATGTCCACATTAATAAGAGAAATGGTAAAAAACAGCAGCATTTAATCAGCATAAAGTTTGCTTTAGAAAAATTGACAAGTTCAGCCATCTGTGTTTGGATATACCAGGAGCGTTGATGGTATCTTTTCATGGACCCCTGCAATAGGCACATCATTCACTGTATCCAATCTGGACACAAGTGTATCCACGGCACCCAGCTGCGTGCAAAGAATAATGCCATTCACGCACTCAGCTTTCGTCATAAACTAGGAGATCTAGCAAGTCAATTTACCGAAAATGGTTTCCTTCTTGTCAAACATACCCATATCTGTATTCTTGTCTGAAACATGAGCATAACTGATTGGCTGAAAACCTTCCAAGTTTATCACATCTCCATGTCTACCACCTAATCTTGGCCTCGCTTACTTTCTATAAATCTATCCTCTACAATTATTGTGTCAATGCTTTACTAGCATAGCCACCTTATGGAAATGCATCTTTTTAACACTCGTGCACTTTTGTGAACCCCTAAGGAAGGATCCGGTCTGTACATTAGTGAAAGCGATAATCCAGCCCGATCTTGTACTCAACGATTGGACTTGGGCTTAAAAATTCGCAGAAGAAAGCATACTGCGCATAAAGTTGAAGTCTTGTCAACTTTTGTCATACAATGGAGCAGTGTAACAAGGCTTGCTCATTTAGCCTTTAGTAATTTAACAGAGCCCGGACAAACAGCTGGACGACAGAGAACTTAGATCGACTCGACAAAGACCAGGCAAATGAGTGCAAAATGCGTTAATTCACTGATGCATTGCAATTATGGGCATTCGTGACTGTTTGTCTGCATTAAACAAGAGCCTTTGATTTTGTGCCCTGCTGTGGCGGTGCCACACATAGTAGTTAGCAGCAACATATACCGTGGGTCGGTCCAACTCGAAAGATGGCGATAGTATTGTGTGTACATGGAACCGAGTTTGAAAATCGACTTGTGTGAAGGTTTGGTGCAGACAACTGTGGCATGTCTCACATCACCTTCCCTTTAGCAAGTCCTAGGAACACAAACCAGCCCGTAAAACCCTGGATTTCATCAAAAGGGGTGTCAGAACCAGGGTCCGCCATTCTATAGTGGAGGTCAGCATTCCCGCAACGGCAATAAAGCGACACGAGTGATATTGGGAACAAAAATGAGCATAGGTCGCGGCCCATGCTTAAGGTGATTAGGCACATTCTTAATGATCTAGTCATTGAGGGCAAATTCTGTCAAGCAACTTAGGTTCATGGGTGTCAGCACTAGGTGTGCCTGCGACAACGGCTTTGCAGACGTGTTGTCGTAATGCCTTAGCCTTGTGACAGGACAGTTTTTGGGACGCTCAACAGAACGCTAAAGCGAATGTATGCATGCACCAGAAGTTCTTTTATCTAATAAAGTCCAAATTGTCTGACGATTTTGGAATACCATCGCAATTAGATCTACGGTCAGTTGCTGATTGAAAAGCCATGAAGCAGATCTCATTGATCATATCGAGTAAATCGACTTCATAACTAATTATTGAAGGTGATGAGGAATAAATTCATGCACTAAGAATGCAAAAGTGGTAGACAGGGACGTCAAGGTGCCCGGGATAGCGGTGGGAGTGAAGAAAAGGATAGAAGAGAGGACAGGTAATTGGTCCGACTACGTAGCTGGAACACAGTCTGCAGTTGACGAATGTACGCAATGGCTATGCGTGGTGTTCGCAGCTTCGTCAGCTTGACATCCTGTTGAACACGAGGAGGGGAGGCGCGTAGCTGACCGCATGTTCTACTTAATGCCCCTGTTCGGCGTCTGTCCTGCTCACGTTGGGTGGCGCACCCCTTCCTCTACAATTCGTCATCTTCGCCTTAAGCGTCAGTTAAGTAATTCCATTTAGCCTAAACGTGAGCCAAAAATTTTATCATGAATAATATCGGATTAACGCCGTGAGAAATACTTGCCACTGGTTCCCTGAACATCTACTGCTCTTATAATTTAGGCAGCCTGGAAACAAGGGAGACGATAATTCAGAGGTGTCAGATTAAGGATGAAAAGTGCAACCGGTCGGACGAGATTACATTAAGTCATTTCAATTCCTTGAAACGATCACTGCGTGCAGCTGTTATGATAAACAAGTATTTTTTAAAACTATTGCTGTGTGCTCTCCTGGCTGGAAGTAGTGCTTCTAAAAATTCATTTGTTCTCAATTTTCTAAAGTGTAGGAGGTGATTAGCTGCCAACGCAAAAAATATTTTGGACGACGCCCTCTGCTAATCTGTGAAATTAGTCCCCGCAGACCATTTTTATGAAATCGTACATGTTTCTGCATATTTTTACTGCTCTTACAGGAACATCTGTCGCTTGAAAACATGTCACACAGTAGGTTGCAACTTGTTCTGGCATTTAAGAGGAGGCTGGCTAATTATTCACTGGAACGCCTTCCGCGCTGCAGACAAGGAACGCTGGACAATGTCACGGTTGACCTAGTTGCTGAGAGACCGTCACACAGAGTGCTCTTTGGTGGGATAAACTTTCAATTTCTAAAGTGTGCTGAGCGGTGCCTTAAGTGTTGTACCGATGAGAATTCCCCTCATCCACAAAAAAGGTCTTTTATTGCCATGGGGTACTGCATGGTATTTTGACAGTGGATTTCTACACCGCTGCTCAAGAGGATTCTTAAATTCCTGGTAATCCTAAGCGGCTTTGGAGTAGCTGCCTATGCCAATTCCAAATCTTTTCAAGCACTACATTAATGTCAAAAATACCTTAAGTAATTAAAAATGCTTAATTATATCGAATTCAAAGCATTATAGGCAGAGCAGATAATGACTGCATAGCACCAAACTTCCAAAAGTAGTCGTAAGTAAACTAAAAAACCGATTCTTAAAAATCTTGTGGTAAGGATGGATGCGCAGTAATCTGATCAGTTTAAAGATATTAAGTGAACAAACCGAGTTATTTTGGAAGCGGACTTTTGGCTACCATGACTTTGGCGTTCGCTTACGTCCACACATATGCGGGAGGCAGTTTCTTACACTTATTCAACTATCCCTGTAATAAATCGTGTTCTAGCTAAACAAAATTAAGTACAAAGAGGTATAAGCGGGAGGGCTGCTAAGCGTTTTGCGCAGCAAAGCCTTGAATTGAACACCCCTATTTCGAGCTGCATCGATCCCCTACCTTCTGATGGATCAACGTGACATAATGGGAAAACCAGCTAGGAAAATAGAAAGCTACTAAGAGAACAAAGGAGGCTGCTGCGGTTTGAAGCACCATCCACGGAAGTTGTTGCGGTTCTTTGTTTTGACCAATTAAAACTCCTTCTCCGATGGGACAGACGCTCATGGTATTATTAGCCCATAAGTTCAAAGGATTACATGGACTCAGCCCAAAAAATTTTTACCGAATGACAGATGGATGGATTTAAGGCTCAGTGACACCCCATTGCCCGTGACAGTGGGGCTGGCCATTCCTGCCGCGATCAGTGTGATTGGCACATGGCGGCTGATCAGTTCAAGGCCCATTTGAACCATGCCAACTAACGGTGGATGTCATAGTGGCTTGACATTGGAATGCCCAAAACGCACCAACAGACAAGGCTTCTTGAATGGAGAACGGCAACGTGGTGAAACGTCAATACAAAGCATTTGCGTCACCAGGGAAACAACCGGAGGTACAGAATTAGCATGATTTATCGGTTCATGCAAATTCGAGTTTTAAGATTAACTCAGAGGGAATTATTAGTGAGCCTATTTATTTTTAGAGATTTGTCTGTAAGTCCGATCCAAAACTATGCGGTCAGTTAAACCAGGGTAAGTAATGGAGGTTAATTATTTGGGCGAGATGCATTAAATCACGGAGAGTGAGCATCAATAAAGGGAAGAAAATTTTCTGCAGACTGTTATGCTTCTGAAGTAGCGGTAGAACTTGATTATCTCTTCACACTGCAAAAGATTAGTTTGCCCCAGTCAGACCCTGACAATCTCCGCAAACGAGGTGCCTTCCCAGAAATGGCGATGCGCTCCAAGCTCATCTGCGCACCAGCAGCAAACCATCCTTTCGCATTTGTGGATCGTGGTGGGGATTGCATGAAAGGCATGGACTGCAACATTCGCAGTGTGTAGTTAGGGATCTCTGAGCGTCATTACAAAAGCATCAGCTAATTGTAAATTGGGTTGCCTTTGCTGGTACAGTTTGAAGAGAAAATAGTACATCTGTGTTCAACAATACACATGTCTTGGTGTTCCAAAAATAACTACAATTGGGGATACTGTTTTTCTACTTGCGGGATTCCTAGTGTAGATGCATTCACTTCCGCGTTGAATTCGCACAACCGCCAACAAAAGCTGCAAAGACGCTTTAGATTTCGACTGGGAAAGGTTTCCAATTCTAAACAAACAAACTCAAAGGGACACTAGAAATCGAAAGTTGTAAGGCAAAAGAAATAAATGTCGTCTTAATCCAATATTATAGGTTTTTGACCCCTATTGACACAGCTGTCAGTGAATCGAGTGGAATGGTTACAATCAATCACCCGTAAAGGACATACTTTTTCAAAGCCAGGCGATTTAATATCCATCACACTGACACCAGGGTTGAAGATTGGGACTCATGCACGTTTACTCGAATTGTGCAGCCTTCTTCTTCTCTTGCCGTCTGACTCCGAACTCCATGCTTTGTGCGATCATGACTACGGAGGATACTTCTTTGAAATGAGAGGCCTATGCCGCCTACCAGTGTAAACTACCACGAAGGAGAAGAGGATTTCGAACTGGGTAGCATGCGCCTCATTATTGAAAATCTTTCCCTGCCTCACCCTTCTGCTTTCCTGCACTGTCCTCAGAATTAGTGAGAAGGACTGACAGGGGGACAGATTGGCACCTGGATGAAGAGTGAGACAGACTCGTGAATACCAGAAGTCAGCTTAAGCGTCCCGAAGTTGGCGTCTTATGGCAAATAAGGCGCATATTTGACCACTATGAACCAGTGCGTTGGGCTAATTTCCCATGCACTCACGGTACACTTATTACACCTAGGCGTCCTGCTGATCGTTTCGAGGTGCATAAAGGAAGAGTTGCTCCTACTTTCATACTATGATGTTTATCTCTTTTAGTACTTTGTGTGATTGGGGGAGTGTTCATTTCTGACTTATGCCATGGGTTTTACGTGGTCGCGTGGGATGGGATCTTGCCATGGCGAAAGTTTTGTGGATTCATCGAAACATTGATAGCAATAGTGAAAGCTATCGCTAAGGGTGCGAAGCTGTGAAACCCGGGTGTCTGTAATCAACACTCATCTGTGGTGGTCTTAAAGCACAAAGCGCGAATGAGACAGTCCTACTGTGGTAGGAGCATTTGGAAGGTAAAAATGTCTCATAGCTCCTCTCGATAATGGTATCCATTTCAGGGAACACTCGATCAATGCGTGGAATGCTCGGCCACAACAATAACCGCCTTGTAACAAATTTGACCAAGAGACGAACCCTTCTGCTTTCGATTAAAGCGGTGGTTTGTCAAAGGTAGTTCAGGTGTATCAGATGCATCTCTGGGCCATCCATCACTTGAAGCTCCCCACTTAACAATTCGTAGAACCTAGTTTGTCAAGCAGACAAGCGCAATCCACAATCATCAGGTTCCACCAATATTTAGGGCTTTGAAGACAGATGGCAGGCACATGAGCAGCAAGATTGCCACTTACTTACCAGTGCTTTTAAGTGCTTACACATGGACAGTGACATGCACCTTAAAAGTCTCCATCACAAGTTGCAACTTAAAGGCATCCAACACTGCACCACCTGCCAATCTGTCAGTCAAAGCACCAAAATATTGTGCACGTAGTCTTCGTGGCATACTATTTACACTGCGCCCGCAGGCGGACACGGATAACGCGTTTTGACGTGTTGGAATATCGCCACGTGCCAGTCGGTTAGACGCATATACGAGCTGGTGGGGCGGACAGGCTGCTTGAAGCCTTGGAAATGGATCCTTACAGCCACCTACGACTCGCATCCAAATTTTGCCATAGCGTTCCACTCATGCTGTTTACTCTACTGCTGGGCTTAGAGGCCTCTTTGTGCTACCAAGGGGAATACGAGGGCAGCATGGTGCAATGCCGGCACATTTTTTCCTTGAAAAATAATGGCTTTCAAATGCAAGCCGGTGCCCAGATAGGCTAGTGTGGTGGTCATTTTGCAAAAATAATTTGTAGGTGAAATAAGGGCTACACCACTGGGCCATCATTAAAGCCAAAATGTTTGAATTTGCACGAAGGTGACAGGAAAGGCTGTTTCCATGGCTGCCTCAATGTAGATGTCTTTGACACAACCGTTGGTAAGGTCTCTAGAGCCTTTCAACTACCACCACTCAATGGCAACAGGTATGATCCAAAGGTTTTTCTTAGAGTCAATCTAGCCTGCCTGCAGTACTTAGTCCATGCCGATAGAATTGTGTCACACATATGTGACGCTAGTGGTGAGCATGCTAAACGATCCATGGTGCATATTCTGCTTTATAATTGCCGAAGTTAATACAATAAAATCGAAAAATTAAAGCTGACATCTACGAGATTGTTACTAAGAAGAACCAATTAAAGCGAAGATTCATCGAATGGCTCGCAATGTACTCCAACTACAAAGTCAATTTTTTTTGTCCTACAGTCGATTTGCACCAAACGGTTGTCTAATTTAGCCATTTTACTTCTGTAAATGAAAAGAACTCTAATTTATTAAAAAAATGATTTGTACTTGACCCTTCAGATTAGGAGGGCTGAGGGTTGGGGTAGACTATCCACTTGCTTTCATCGCCATTCCACACCTAGTCAACAAATTGTAAACCAACGCCATTGACCTAAATGAATACGAGGCATGGCAAGGAGCATACCTTAGCATACAAGCTCTTCAACCTCGCCGTTGTTCCCCGCACCAGCTGCCTTTGCTAAAATCGCATCTGACATTGGGGATTGGTGGTGGTCAAGGGGAGGAAGGGTAGGCGCCGCTGCAGTTCAATCGGCATTGTCGTCCCCTACGCTGGTGCGCAAGGGCCCAAATGGCAATAGTTTTGAAGCTAGACCAGACACAGGAGCGCAGGGAGTATGAAGGGAAGGAGTTCTAGATGCGGCATTCGTCATGTTTTAAACACATGATTTCCATGTTGGAGAATGGAGAGGAGGAGAAGTAAACATTCATGTGGTGATGCCACGCGAATGCACTTTGTTCTATGGCAAAGTAATTTGTCTCAAAGCTCGTTGAAATTCAACCCACTATGACGTATTGGAAGCCACAGAAAGGCACAAGGTGGAATTCCGGGACAAAATATTTTCCAGGCTAAATGGTTATTGTTGAAGTCGGCACTGCTTCCTCGTAGGATTAGGTGGTTCACCTAACATAAGCGGAACTGTGACAGATTGAACAACCCCGATCTCCTAACCTTCAGACTTGACGTTGAGGTAGAATACGGATCCTGGGAATCGCAAAGACTGTGACGATACGGTGACGTTGCTCTGCTTAGCTTATGCGGACCTTTCCAGAATATCACATTTGACCTCACAAATAAATTCTGAACAACAAAATTAGAGCTTTTGGTCAACTAATGTTACATGTATGCTCTGGTGTAAACCCATTAAAATTCTGGATGCGAGAGCTGAAGTGGAATGGGATGTCATCTTTGCGTAGGCATTTGTAGATGCAGCCCGAAGGGGAATGGGATGTGTAAAATTAACGTCAGTGAAAAATCTTCCAACAAGACCCGCACATTTTACAGGCTTAAATAAGAAAATCTGACTTATGCTGCTGGAAGCATTTACAAGCGCCAAAACCATTGAAGCAATGCTGTGCCTCATATTACCTTTAAATAGTGATGCAGCCTTCCTTTTCCTGCATCCATGACATTTATGTCCTGCACAATGTTATGAGTCGAGCAACCGACACCATGTTTTTTCTCAAACACACGCTTTCTCTTCCGCACCTCTTAACTCCATCCCCAAGGTTAAGTAGCAGTAGAATGCCACTTTTCTAACAGCTCATGCCACACACGCAAAAGTGGAGACCTTACTTACCTTCACATGCATTGATCACCTATGGCGTCAACAATAATTAACTGCTACCATACATAATAAAACCATTTTCACCCGTAGAAACAAAATACGCCGCAATGAAACATCTCTGCCGCTAATTCATACATGCTCACTGCACCAAAGGAGACATAGTGTTTGGGTGGAATACATATCTACGCCACTCACCAATGCTAGCCACTTAACGAACCACCGAGGCACTTCATAATTCCCTCATCTCCATTTCTTCTAGTACTTTCCTACGTGCTGCTAGCAGTTTCTTCTATGGGGGATGGTATGACCAGGCAGATGGAATGCGCAGTGTGCCTTATGCATCGCCAGTTAGAAAAATACTTAACCGATAAAATTGGCTGAGATTCAACCACTCCGTCTATTTCTAGTAAAAAACATAGTAGCAGATAGTGCCATGAAACACCTAAATCCATGCATATAGAGTCGCATTTGAAGAGGAAGATACAGGGCATAATAAACGACCCATCTGTGCTGCCCAAAGTCAAGACAAAGGCGAGATTTACACTTAGCACTGTTTGGTACTGCCTCCATACTTACCGAATAAATGGTCTACTGGATTGGGATGATAAATAACTTGCGTTGAAGTCGGAGTAACAACACGTTTCATGAAAAGAAGAGACAAGTATGTTGTAGACCTTATTAACCCAAACCAGTCAAAATTGAAGCAACGAACTATTTTATGAGATGCCAGACAAACCCCCGTGAATCGCTAAATGTAATTGCAGTAAAAATAACCGCAAATAGGTATTATAGTTAGAAAACAAAAAGTCTCGACAAAGAATGCAGTTTTTTCTCTCGCGTTTGTTTAGCGGGTAATTGCATTAAGGAAATGAAAATATACAAATGCATACAAATAAAAAGTTCTCTGCTGAAATTAGACCTCATCAACATCTCTTGTCAGGAAAATAACGAGCCATTTAAAAAGCGATGATACAGTCTTAGTAAATCGCTAGAAAATGAAGCGAGTTTGTACTTGTGAGAAGGGGTGGGAGAGGCCTGACGTGTTGGTGATGATTTATTTGCGTATCGGTCAAGAAGATAACTGCTCAAACATCTTCTATTTTACCTTGGTCATGCGATCATGAACATAACCGTTTGGAAGCAAGTGGAACAAGAAAAGAGAAGATCTTTCTGTTGAGGAAATAGCGATCTAATGCACATTAGCGTGTGACGTAAGGATGTATGAAGTTACTTGTACTTTATGATCACAAACTTGATCATCTGACTAAGAGATTTGACCCTTATACCACAGAGCTTCTCGGGTATAATTGGCGGTCCAAATCCCTGTTGGATCACAGCACTTATCCATTTAGTAACAAGAGGCTTGTTCCACTAGGCAATGGAGGCGTCTAGCGAAAGAATGTTTTCTTGGTGCTGGTCCGTTCTTTAGGATCAATGACTTACATGGATAAGGCAGTAAAGCACAGTTATAGTCCAGTGTCTAAATGATACCAAAATTATCATTCTGTCTAAAAAAATCTTGATGAAGAGCATGTAGGGTGGTGTGTATTCCTTGGCATCAGAGAAATAGGCGATGATTGAAATTTGTGGTTATCAGCCATTCTGGTGACGCTGAGAATACCACAAGAGATCGCTTGTTTATCTCTTCTTCTCTGGCCTTCAAATCTATCATTCGAAGAGGTCTATTCATTACAATTATGCCTACCAGTATGAGTAGGATACCGGAGGAAAGTGTGTTCCAAAACTATCCGCTCACTTGCTTGACCTGAAAGCTTCTCCGCTATGAAATATTAATCGACTGAACACTGCTTGTCTAAGCAGTACCGGTGGATGATGTGATTGCTCGCTTTAAACTGATAATTGTATGCGACTTCACTCCAACAGTGCTAGACAGAACTGCGAATATAGAACCAGATGTAAATTGGATTATTCTGATCTCTGACAAGAGCCTCTTTTTTCGCTGTCAAATTTTTCAGATTGTTCATTAGCACAGCATCTTTGTTTCTCTTATTCACTACCTAATTAAGAACCGTTCTTTTTCAAGGCAAAATAACACGATACGAAGATCAGCAGCCTCTCTGGAAAGTGCGTAGAACAATACGTGAGCACCTCAGCTTTGTTGACATAGCAAATGTTTGCTTGGAATTTCCGGAGTAGAAATCCACTCTACTCTTAAAAAATCAGCGTTCGTACATGTGCAAGTTGAAACAAAATGACGAATATACCTGTGTAATTCTACTTTTACACTCACAGACGCTGCTTCTCTTAAGGATTAGTGAATATATTGGACAACATTTTAAGCAACCTATTTGTTTGTTCACACCACTACCTCTTTTGTCCACCACCGCTTCAAGTCAACAAAAAGGTCAAAAAGTGGAGAGGAGCTTCACTGAAGGAACACCAGAGGCCAGTTGATGAATGCCCAATAGCAGCCCGATCACTCGCATGTGTATACGCACCACATATTTAGGCAGTGAAGCACCGATCCCAGCCTATTTTCTTAATCACCCACTTTTTTTCACTGTTTGTACTCTCCTACCTCGCTAGCCGACTGAACAGTCGGTTGTAAGTGTGATGAGCAGTGCATTGTTAATAGCTATCATTAAGGCGTTTAAGCCGTAGTTGCCACATTATATCCAACCTACACGGAACAAATCGAAATCATCATCCTCCTCTGTCATCTTATGGAAAATTCTTGGGCAAAATTAGTTTGACTTGTGCACACAAACTCATTTGATGATGTCACCTATTCATTTAAAAACCTGCAGATGGCTGCAGACAGGCTCTGTTCACAACGTATGCTGAGCACCTGCTTGAAGTCCTCTCACGCCTATGATCATTGTATCACAAATATATTTTCGATAAGACACCAGCACCTTGCTAGCTTGACACGGCAGAATTTGTGACAGTTACTCCCACTAGATCGAATGAGAGATGTACCAACATGCAGACGTCAAGGATGCACACCAATAGCCACATCAATCACTTATTTGTCAACAAGCGATAGTGCTGCCACAACCTATCAAGCTTTATCTTCAGCATTTTTAGCATGTGATAATGGAGATGGAGTCACCGTAAATGCTATTACCAAATTCGCTTTCCGATTTATCGCCGTAAGAGAATTTTCATTCCATTCATTTCGATTACGGAACACTTCTCTCTGCTGTAGGGAGACTCGAAGCACTTATACGTCATCAACTTACTTCCCGGAGTCGGAAGCGGGTAATTTGCAAGCCTAAAGCTGTTATTCAGCCCTTCACTACAACAGAATCAGACCCCTATTTCATGTTACTCCTTGTCATTTCAACCATGGTAGGTAAGTCACCTACCACTGTTAGTGGTTTATAATGTGGGCATGCGGGGAGTGTAACTGTCGCTGCTGAATCTTGGACCCCGGCTATAATCCGTGACGAGTATTTTGAGTCTCTAGAAGTGCCTCTACTCTTGCAAAGACTCTAAGAGCATATGCGTACAATCAGTTGGCTCCTGATCTGGGAATTGTGTCCATCACTCCTACATGCTCGAGGCTCGCCACAGTCATCAACTTAACAGGCACTATCGATCAAACACAGGTGAGATAATTATCTATCCGCAGCTTTGCGGCAAATAGGTCCAGTAAGAGAGACGTGCATAGCTTAATAATTGAGATGTGTACATGGCCGCAAGTAGGATTAATCAGGTAGTTTACACGCCGTCGGCGACAGCAATCCCACCAATAACTGGCTAAATGATTGACTGACTGATCGACTGTCAGGCCAGTGTGTAAACGAGCGAACAGATGAGCATGTGAACGCGGGAAAGGCTGACCCACGTATGCGCACACAAGCACACACGCGCGTCACGTGCCGCCAAGGTGGAGTCAGAGGAGGTAGGGTCTAAGAAAGGTTAGTGATGCTCGGTTGCAGTGGAGGACAAGGACCCAACGTTAGCGCTGGTCATGGTCACCTCGACATAAGTGCTGGATTCGGTTGTGGCGGAGGTGGTGGTAAGGTAAAATGATTCGGCGAACACTTGCACGTACGAAGATATTTAGAGAGGAGGAGCGCCCAAGCCGTGCATGCGCCATAATTGCTCTAAGCGGTTAGGCGGGTGAGTCAAAGCAAAATCCACTCACACGTAAGCGGGTCACATTTTACAAGTTGACAGTCTCGAAAGTGGTGCTGTCTGTGGAAGTGAAGATAGGTGAAGAGTCGGAAGACAACTGCGCAGCAAGCGGATTTTCTAAATGTAAGAGTAACTTATTGATGAGTCAAACTAACTTTTTGATAAGTTGGTTAATAAAGGGTAACAACCTTAAGAAAATAGAACCGGCGCGAATTGCGAAGCTGTGTGTGGTTTGCAATTGTGTGTGGGTGTGATGTGCATTTGTAGAGACAAGGTGTAATTATTATGAACTACTAGTTAATCTAGGTGATTGGGCGAGGAGTGGAAGGAGGCGAGTGTAGCTGTTCGACTAGCTTCTCGTTATGTCAACTGAGGGTCATTTTAGTGACATTAAATTCTCTCACGTGTTAGAAGAGAACGGAAGGGAGTGAGTAGAGTAGAATGGTATATAATTGTGTGAACAGCTCAGTATAGCGCGCACGGTAATCAAGTAAGTGAGAAGGAAATAAGTTGCAGTCATTTTATTTTAGTGCTGCATGTTGGGGGCTTTACTTGCAGACCGAACTTTCCACATCTTCCCAGCGTAGTGCTGCATTGAGGCTTGTGCAAGTCAAAAGGCATTTGTCTAACGGTTTCGAGTCAGTTGAGTTTTACTTCGTTTCAGTGTATTCTCCACGGCTTTTAAGAGCATTAATTGTAGGTCTGTCCTACTCTAGGTAGAGAGTGGATAGTGCTTTCCACAAGTCTCTTCTCAATCTACGCCGAGCGTCCGGATTACTCATGTAAAGTTGCGAATAAGGTCGGACAATTTGAAGAGGTTCGTTGCTATTAGGCTAATGCTCCTACCACTGGCGATGGCGACGCGAGAGATCCGGCGCACTATCTCGCTTTCTGAATGCAGTTCCTAGGCAGTATGAAGCGCCTGATACAGTCAAGTCGCTAGGAAGGCTTACTGAAGCTGAGGTCAAAGAAGCTCTCGGCGACTGGTGTGGTTGGCTCCTGAAAGTTTTTCCTGCACAACTGATTGCCATGTGATGGACGGCCTCGCAAGTTGAGCAGTAGGAGAACCATGGAGGTAGGTCGAGATAGGACAGCGCCCTTGTTTAGCTCCCGACTTTGAGAAGGGAACTACTTTCGGACTCCGCCATTGCACCGTGGCGGGATGAGCTAACTTTCAGGCTGCATCAGCAACTCCAAGCCCTACTTTATGCATCTTATCCTAGCATTGTCTCCTTTTGTCTTAAAGGTAGCAACGTGATGTCCCCAATCATGCATAAGCATAATAATGATGCCTATTTGTGCAGACTTTATGCTCCGTCTGTCATTTTGTATCTTTGAGCCCGTATCCCATTTAAACACAACAATGCGGCAATGCGCATGAGGTAGAGTGCTTGTGATGACACTCTACTAAGCGGTAGTGGAAATAATTAATTCAATTTAAGGAGTGGGTATGCATGGTGAGATGATTAAAAGCCATTAATTCAACTTTCTTCGGTCACTTTATGCAATCGTTTACAACTTTGTGAGAGAAAAATACCTGGCTTAATCGAACAGAACTAATATGAATGAAATTATTGCATAACTTCTAGCCTACCTACATCCATTGGGAAGACGTGGAGGGTAAAAGTGTCTGAGACACCCAAGATACGTGCTGGCATATGTTCATGGTGTAGATCTTGATTGAGACATGGACGCGCAATATTTGATGGACCACCATTAAGTGCACTCTGTGGACTGGTAATCAAGTGCAAAACTTTTTTGCAGGGATGCCGCTCCAATGTGTCGAATCAGGAACTAGCCGCCCCTTAAAAAATTCGACGAACAAAATTAACGTGATGTTGGTCGACCTGTTCATTGGCAACTTGCACTTCTTTCGCTAATGCAAGCTATGTGATGCATAATATTCCACTGCCAGCAAGTCAGCGAACGATCTTTCATTCTTCTTATAAGTGTGAAAAATCGCTTGTGCAAGTCATCGCTTTTGCCTTGAAGCCTTACAAAGCAGCCCTTACCCGTGATTTATTAAAATCCTTTGTTTTGTACTTATTTGTAAATTTTGCAAGAAAGCGATCGATCCATGCCTACCAAAAGTTTAATCAACTGTCAAAAGTGTCGTGTGCGTGGATGATGAGCCATAATTATTTCACAGTCATGAATGATCAAAACTTCCGATCTCCGTATAATCTCCCATCAGGATTTAAAGTGACAACTATCTTAAAATGGCATCAAAGTTAGCTTTGAAAGTGGGAGTTTTTAAGAACTTTCTCATGCTGAGTATAAATGCATCATTCCGCTTTTAATCGATAGTATTGATAAGTCTTCCTGCACCAAATTCAAAAACCAGCACAGGTAAGTAAACTTGGTGGATCATCAGCCTTGAAATAAAATCAGTTTTTATTTCTCCACATTTTATGCCAGAAGGACCCAGTCTGACTTAGCCGATCTCGTGAAAACATGCATTACTACAAATCTTACCTTACTGACAGTGGACGACCTAGCAGGATGACAGGGGTCAAAGAGACTGCAGTAGCCAAAATTAATAGCCAGAGAAAACTTCAAATGTAAGATTAAATCCTAACAAAATTAAATGTTACCTTCTCATCGAAGTGGTCCCCACAACAAGCACAGTGAACAATGTTGACCAACGGAGTGGGCAACTTTGAACAAGGCCTACTTAGGTGGCTTAGCCTAATTTTGCAAAATTTGATTCTTTGCAAAAAATCGCCTTTTAAATAGGACAATGTAGCGATGAAGTGTACCTCATTGAATCAAAACTTGGGAGTGTGAGGATTTTCTTCTCGAGCTCAATTTTCTGTCAACTCTGAAAGATGTGAATTCTCCTTGGTCTTTTAAAAATGAGTAATACGAGTTATCGGGTTAGTTGGTAGTTGTCGAAAAGGTCCTATTTTGTTGACTACTTAAGTAACTATAATAGATTTTGGTGGGCTTTAAAAATTCTGTGTATAGTAAATTACCATAACTCTGAAAACTTTCTTCATGCAGTGAAAATGTCGCGATAATACCCTTCTTCCTAAAGAGCTCCTCAATGCTGCCTAATGTAGAGAGAGACAGTGTTGTTTTTAATGCGCTGGACTTCTTAGGCAATTAAAATGAGTAATAGTCAATTTACTTATAAGTTGCCAATAAAATAAATTCCTGTTGCTTTCTAAACAAAATTCATTTTTTTACAATTGTATCAAAATTGTTACAAAGTGCTTTGCCAATTTTATGGCCCTACTTTTCTACGCGCAAGGCCCAGGGTTCTCTTGAGGTTTTTAGCCAGGAAAGTAACAGGAAGTGATTATAAGGGCGCATGTCTTGCTCGACCGATGTAATGAGCAGGTAAGTGAGTCACGGTCAGCAAGTGCGCGACTAGTCGCGGTAGAATGAATTAGCTATAAACGAGTTTGCTGTGGGGTCCCCAGACTTCCTTTAAGGTCAAGGAAAGCATAATGTTAGGGCGGAGTACACATATTCTATAAAACAGAGAAATTTGGGGCTGTGGTTACGGTCCGGAGGCCGGCCAACCGGTTACTACAATATGGCGACCCAAGTGACCGAAACTAGCGCTCCAAACAAACAAAGTATTACACTGCCTCTAAATAATTTCATCTTCGTGAACTTTTAGGAACTGGTTGAACTCAGTCGTCAGTTTAGTTGCACCATTCCTCTTCGATGTGTGCACCGGCTAGAAAGACATAGAAACACGGCTACCTGGAAAGAATGGAGACAAAGAGGATCAAAAGTGGTTGCAGCAACCTATCTTTTCCTTCCATATGCAAGCCTTTTCCTTCGTACAGCTTCTGAAAGTTAAATGCTTCGATTTAGCACTCCTGTAGCTCCTTCGCCCACTGCCGATCCTCTTGATGAGCCACCTTATAGAATCTTCGTTCAATTCTCGTGTTTGAAGTCATAGAGGCCACTCTCTCCACACCTACGCACCCACACGCCCACCTGAAGAACCTAACCAGCGTTGTGGTGTTAACTCACCCTCCTGGTTACAAACGCTTAGTATCTTGCAGTCACTATCACTCCAGTAAATAATAAAGCGTATTTTACCAACCCTGCAAGGACAATTGTTTTGTTAGACAGAACTGGCTATGGCATAGTTAAATAGTTTACAGTTTCGGGGAAAATGGAAAGCTTAAAATGATTTTTAAGCAGGTCATAAGAATGTCTCAACATACAGAATCTTGCAGGCCTGGATAGAAAACATGGCCGATGATGTATTCCTTATGTTCTCTAAAAGCCCTTTGAAGCTAGAAACTAGGCGCAATGCAGATTGACTCTGTGCACATTGCGCCCTCACTTGTTTCTTAAAATTGCCAGAGAAATCCATCAACTTTCTCTCTAGAGCACAAAATATGCATGGAAACCGTCCTGATTGGATTTTGTGCAATCTATAGTGCATCACACAAAATTTATTCCACCGCATCCTCATTTGCAATGAAAGATTTCGCATGCATTGCTTTGCGGAGAGCAAGAACCTACCGAATTGTTATAAAAGCACTGTGAATCTAATCCATCGTCTTTCAACATTTTGAGCGCTGCTTCTAACTCTATACCTGAAGGCAAAAGTAGCCTGCAGCTTATTGTAATTGTTAAAATTTTTAAGCAGGATTTTTGCACCTCATAGAAGTAAGAATAAGATGGATTTGGTTGCGAATATGCGCCAGAACACTGAAGTCAGGTTGTAGAGGTATACACTGTTCGGCAGCTCTTGATAATCAGTGTCTTCACTTTAAAAGAACTTAGCATTGTAAAACAGATTCTATTTAGTAAAGAGTAGTGACATTATAAATGCTTCGCTCCACAAATTTACTCTTTATTCTCTAAATCTGTTTAAACATTAGGTTTTACCTTAACGCGCAAAATTTTGATCCATTCAATAGCCATTTTTCTTCTCAGAAATCTCGAAAGTCTTGGGTTTATGTTGAAAAGTGGAAACTGATTTGCCCTATCATACTGCCATCCAATAAATTTTACAACTTGCGTACAAGTTCGCGCACGACTTCACTGGCAAATGCGATGAGGTAGGTCTGATTTAAGAGAGCGTCACAAACTACATTGGGCTTTGACGAGGAGAGAAGGGATCTAATAATTTTACGTGGGTCGACAATTTTCTAAGGCACAGTCTGTCAAAATTGAAAATCAAAGCTAAATTTTCCCATTTATGTCCCAACGTTGCGGGTCATACCTGCGGCCTTAGTCGTCACTTCTAAGAACTGAAGGAGAAACTCGTGAAACTCTCGGCTATGTCACAGCTTGACACTGCCAGCTTTTACAAATGCTAGTACTTAGGTGACTTCTCCGTACACTTCACAATGTCCACAAATATTCCTGAGGTCAAAATGTTGGGTATGCTGAGCGTCAAGACAGCATCCTTTTTTGATCAGACCAGTTAGATTAAAATGCCATAATGAGTGATGAAATGTACAGTGAGGAAAATGGGGAGTTTCAGGCCTGGATCAGTAGCTGTGTTGACATCCGGCTGTAAAGCGGTCCTGAGCGGACATCATGGCAGCATAAACAAACGGAAGTCGGCATTTCAACGCTAATGCTTAACTGGTAATGGTGAAGGACTAAGGAGTAAATGAATAGATGTGGGCTAGGAATAAGAGAAGGAAAACCCAATTTCTGTTCATTAATGTGCGCGTGTGCTTGAGTAGAAACGTTTCTTAAAGCACGAAATGGCAAACCAGCAAGTTACTTCGATTAAAAGTGCAGATAAATTGATACTGAGAAGAGACTGTGTTTACGTATCTAATTTTATGAAGGAACATAAAAATGTGTAAAAAGTGCCCCCAAATAGCAGAATTGGCTGGGAAAAATATCTTAGGCTCGATGATGGAAAGAAAATTTAAAAGTATTAGGTGCTCTTTTGAGAAAAATTCTTAAAAATTAACTTTGGCATTTAAAGTTTCACTTTTGCCAGAAAATATGGCTACTTTTAATGTTAGGAAAATTAGAAAAGTTTACTACCACAAAACTGATTTTGTGATGCTTGAATGAGTGAGTGGAGAAGTGGGTGGGCTGACAAGTGGTTATTTGAACGGCCAGCAGGTTGAAGGGGTGGGGAATAGATGATGAAGGGAAGCAATGAGAAGGAACGTGAACTAAAATTCAAACCGAGGAAACAAATAAAGGGAGAAACAAAAGAGTGGTGTGTTCACCGATGCTTGGCGACAAACAGCGTTTATGCATAAATGCTTCACAGCTGTCAACTTCACGCCAACCACTCCACAAATATTTTGCATATGAGGAGGAAACATAGAAAGAGGAAGGGAAGTACCATTAAAGCAAGTATGTTTAGATAATGGTTCCCGCAAGTGAAAGGTAGTTTTAATTGCGAATCCACGAGATTTCATCACGCTTAGAAGCAAGAGTGTATTCTAACAAACGATGCAGGTAGGAACATCACTGCCGATCCGATGACAGTACTCGTGGAGGCACTTGTGTCAGGGGGAGGCGACAAACAACTACTTCAGGGTCCGTGTGGGAGTGGCACCAATGCTTACACATCCAACTGCCGTTGCAAGAGCAGGCGTTCTCCATATGAATTCAGGCTTTAATCATATTCATTACTTAGCCCAACCAGGTAAAAGAAAGCAGTGGTACAGGTGGGGAAGACGGTTGACTAGATTTGATGTGGAAAGTAATTTCTCACTTCATTTGCCATTCAAGCTCTTATAAAAGTTGAGTGTATCTGGATAGGCTTCCGTTGGGTGACTCACATGGATCCAACGTTTGCTTCTTCTCGAATAACAAAAAAATTATGGTGACTTTCAAATAAAATGCCAGGTATCAAGTCTAACGTACTTTTCTCAGCGATTTCGTATTCTGCACATGTTTTCATTTGTCTTGATTTACACACCGTTAATCAATAAGCGAGGCCGTAGTGGCAGAGCAAGCTTGTGCGTAGGACAGGTTTCGGTATCTGTCAAAGGCCAAGTTCATGAAAAGCTTTGACAAAGAGACCACGGTGCAGCCGGTTTTTGGCTGTCCATCGGCAAAGAGTGTAAATGTGAAAGGTTCTGTTTCGATGTACAATAGTAGTTGGCCCGCGTGACCAAACACTAAACATGGAAAGCCTGGTCCTGGATGAAATTATTTTTGTGCACCTTCCTGTCTTGAATTTGCACACTAGACGGTGAAGGCGATTAGCCATGGAAGCATAAATGGCCAATTTTAGTGAGGTAAACAGGCTGGCATAGGATAATTTAACCATACGCCGTTTGATCTGAGGCCTAGGATTTATCCGAAGAACCCATAGTTAATTAGCATCATGCTTTGGCGCCCACCCGAATTTCTCACATATTGATGGCCGTGAAGTTGGCTGACAAGGGATGAAGGTAATTTAGTCTCTGATTCCGTGGCAGAATATCATCCAATATAAAGGTAGCTAGGCTACTTTAGAACGCTGTACTGATGACAACGATATGGAAACCCGGTTATAGTAAGTAGAAACAATGCTCTTTCCATCAGTTTAACTACCGTGTCTTGCACCGTATTTAATTGGCCAGTCGAAACCAATTTTAGCAAAATGCCATGTACATTACGACACCCAATGCACAGTCTTCCAAATCGGTTATTAAAACATGTGAACCACCCCACGAAGTGCAACGATACTTCTCCTAAGACCCTTATTGACTGTACCATCTTGGATAAGCAAAAGATGGAAACAGATTGCACTAAAATCTTGGTTGCATGGCCTGTGGCTAGTAATCTGTTAGACAGATATGGGCTACTACACCCTCATCATGCTAAAAGCTGCGATTATTATTGTCGATTCGGTGATGAGAAAATTGTGGAAAGCCCACGGAAGCATTAATAAAGGTGAGCAAAAGAGCCCGATGCTAAGGTTCCGCAAACGAGACATACATTGCAACACCCACGAGGTTGGTTAAAATGTCGTTCTAAATACTCATATATTGCATACAATGATATTAATTCGACAAACTGTAATTTCTGGATTGAAGGGAAATTACAAGTTACTGAAAGCGTTAGTCACAAATTCACCCGCAAGAATTTTCGATAACTAGATGCTCACAACAAGAAATTTTTCAAGTTCTTGCATTTAACTTGCAAAGGACACCGATGAGAATCAAGGAATGCATTCCAGTATGCTCAGATGAGTGGCTAAAGTTCATACTTCCTAGTTTAGTTAATTTTACGTAAATATGCAAAGACCCACATCAGGAGGCTCAAACAGAGCTGATTTTTGACTGGACTAGCCATTGTTGAGTGATATGGAGACGGTGAAGATGGGAAGGGGATAACAGGCACTGCTGAACACTATAAGGCAACTTTTTGCCAGAATACTCTGTTTCCGTTGACCCTGGGTTCGGTGCCACTCAAGGCTTGATGATTATCGAATCCATGCACGACAAAATCAGAATGAGATTTATATCCTCTCAAAATCAACACTTGGTTTATAAGACCCGCGTTGATCCGCTATTCTAGCGTGAGAGGTGAATGTTAGTATTGGGCTCATAATTTCAGTCATCAGTCATCAGTATGACACCAACAAGGTGTCATACTATCCCACCCGTGTGTCAATAATGTTGCTAGCTCAACTACTCCCCGTAAGCTCACTGTGGAGGAAATGAAATAAAATAAGGCTACTAGAACAGAATTTTTTATAAATGGCTACCACTGTGAGTAAGATGGAATTAAACGCATTAAAAATGACACAGTTGTTAACAAGAGCGAAAAAACGGCGCAAATTTAGGCACAAAGGCGGGACATAGGAATGGCGAATTATTCTGCGTAGTTTGTAGCAAATGTCATAATCTCCTAAAATATTACTGCCTTTTAAGTTGCTTGTCAACATGAAATTTTACCAGTGCTTTATTGTTGGTAAGCAGCCCACACTTTTTCATGTAAAATAGTTCAGGCATCACATGGCAATTCTTTTCATTTCATCCATCCTGATCTACGACCTGAGATTAGTTATGCCATAGTTTTTGTCATCCATGGTTGGTTGGCGTCTTCTAAAACAGAGAAATTAAACACCTTCCATTTTTGCCTACCGTCCATGTCGCACTCGCACTTAGGACTTGGCAAGGGACTGATGGTGGACAATACTGCCCCACCTTGCCACACCCATAAAGCACACCGCATCTGGAAAACGAGGTGATTCTCACGTTACTTCTAGGTTTAAATTGGACACTACGGTACCACATCGGTTAGGCTTAAGTAGTGATACGTCTGGTTGCTACTTTCCACAGTAAGTAATTGAGTAAGTCAGCCAATTGATCAGGCAATCAGTAGGACAGCAAGCTTCCGAAAGTACATTACATGAAGTAAATAGTAACAGGGTTTGGGGCTTAATTTAGCTGGACAGTGTAAATTTTGATGTAAGAAGAAGGGCACAAAAGGATAGTGGAAATATTGGTAGTGTATGTGAATTGGAAGAAAAAGGCGTTAAAGTGGAATTTCTAATTGTATGTTTATGTGATACAAATGCACAGAACGGTCAAAGGCTTGTGTAGGGTAGACCCAAAGGGACACATCACCTGATAAAACAAGGTCCAAATCACCTTCTCCCTTATTTGAACTAATTATAGGGGAACAGCCAAAGATCGGAATGATGAACTCAGGGTGAAAAAGGGCCTTTGCAAGGTTGATTCAGTCCTTTAGATCGACAACTCCGCATTATACCAAAAACACATAATGGATGAGATGCTGTCGTGTAGACAGACCTCCTTGCAAAAGAAGTGTTAAAAAATTGCACTAGGGTAGATGTTTTTGGAGGGTCATCGGGAATGATTGTCACATCAGTGTCAAGCCTGCTACATGAATGCATACCATGCAATTAGGTTCTAATTTTATCGCATTAAGATAGTTAACAGTGAAATGATATCAATGACTGTGGTAATATTAACCCTTAAATAGCTGTAGCATAAAGAAAGCAAAGTAAAGCTATTTATTTAAAAGCGCATATGGTGTGTGAGTCAAAGCAACTGCGCAAAATTAGGATGTATGCTATCAGATCGCCGCAGAGCACTCATTGGTGGGCGACACCGACGGTTGGAGCATGCTTTTCGAACCAGCTCTGCCACCGTTTACCATGATGGCTGGTGACAAAAGGAGCAAACCAATGTGCAGGTAAAAGAGCACGATATTAATGATACAAGGTGGTACGCAGGTCAATTTTATGCGCGATCTAGACACTAACGCATCAGATCTTTGGGAAGCAGATGGTCGTGTATCCATTTGCCATTTCTCAACTCAAGCGGGTGGGTAAATAAGCCAGCTGGTTGGTCATTCAACCAGTCAGGCGGTAAGCTTTTAAGAGTGCATTGCATGCCTTCACAACTCGAGTGTAGTTAAGACAAAGTAACAGGGTTTGAAACCTAGTGTCGTCTCTGGATGTAGGTGAACGTAATTCGTTATCTTGAATTCTTGACTATCACGACCTCTCAACGATCTAATTCACTACTCAGGCTGCTTGACACGCAATTCCTTGTTTTCAGCAGCGGTAAGAGAGGTCTTTCCTTGCAATTTGAAATATCTTTAAGCGATCCGTATCCTACACCAAAAAACTAATCGTTGACAACGTCTTATTTAGGATGGTAGAATTGATTGACTTATTCATAGGTCTTCCTAGCGCAGTCCAAAAAACCTTGTCTTTAGAATTCTGTGACTAAACTTAAAGCATACTGTCTCACCCTTTAACAAAGCATTAATCATTCCAGATTCGCCTTTATTTAGAAATAAATGCAATTGATCGTTGGCAAAAAATTTGAGCTAGAGCAATTAAAACCGAAAAACTAAAGCAAATTTTTATAGCAAAAGTGCATATTTTAGAGTTTCTAACCATATATGCAGCTACATACTTGGTCATGGCAATGCTACCACCCCGCAAACACTCGCTCAGTCTTGACCTCGTCTAAACACTCCATTGTACACTGTTCATCGTAGCTGCCTTGTGCATTTAATGTAAGCCGTCGTTATTCCATGGCGGAAGCAGCATAGAAATCCCTAAAGAACGCTTGTGCACAAATGCTTGGTTGGATTGTCTTAGTGATTTCCAAACCTATGAAAACTTCGAAATACCTATTCACACCTTTCTAAATGTTTTAATTTGATTTAGCTTAACCTAATGTCACAAGGTTGAAGTGCACATTTGCATGACTGAAGTTATTCGCCATTTAAAGACCCTAGAAAATACATGAGTTAGCTAAAACTTGTAGGGCACTCAGAATTGCATTTTTTTGTGGCAAGCACATGAATCTAACTGAACCCTCGAAAACCTGGTAAAAATGACAGCATTTGCTACGCTTTTTATAAATGGAATTCAAAAACTTGTGAAATGTATCCGTCCTTAGTAATCTTCCCAACACGAATGGGCTATTTCTGATGATGCGCAAGGGTACCAGGGCAAAATAGCTAGCTCAAATGAAATAATTGGCCCGCTTATAGGACTTATGCGACAATTTCTCATTTCTTGGTAAGGCGGTTTAATTGGATCTCTTATCATGGAATAGTACGTAAGAAAGTAAACTTAAAATAGAAATTTAAATTGAACAGGAATAGTTATACCGTAAAACTAAAACTAAAGAGACTTCTGATGTTACCGAAATTTGACTTCATATGCATAAACAGTTAAGTCGTCATCCCTAAGTAGGAGTTAAGTGAGGTAGAAAATTGGGTTTGGCGATATTTCTTTCATGCATGAGGAACAAAATAATTTTATGGCAGTGTCATGCTTTCGAGCGGAAATTATGCAATGTAACTTGTTAAAGTTAGAGATTGGTGCTTGCGGTGTTCGAATCTTTTCTCTTAAGCGATTGTTGACGGCCAACAAAGGGCGGATGCATTTGAATTAAGCACAATTCGTTGGCTGCAGGCATCCATCGTCGCTGTGCAGAAAAGCTTATGGTGGGCTATGCCCAACGTAAAACAAAGTTCAATTGGAGGAATCCAGACCTAACATTGGCAGATGCTTTAATTCTGAACTCAAATCAAGAAGGTCGTGGTAAATAAAATGATGCAAAAGATATGAAAATCAAATAAATTGTCCACAGTTCAAGAAATCGATGAGGGGTATCTGGTGCAAGCTGTTTTTGGAGTAAGAACCGTTAGCGCTAGTAAGCACAAGCAAGTGAATATAAAGTCGCAGTGCAT
This sequence comes from Taenia multiceps, assembly GCA_001923025.3. Lineage (NCBI taxonomy): Eukaryota > Metazoa > Platyhelminthes > Cestoda > Cyclophyllidea > Taeniidae > Taenia > Taenia multiceps. The sequence goes on along the minus strand of CM010311.1, from coordinate 71,383,131 downwards.
AGTGGTGGAGTAAAAGAATACGGCATGTGGGTCTAATATTACGGAACGATAATTGTTCATTTACAGATGACTACATGTTCATCGCACTGATACTCACCGGCCGCATGAATGATTATGAAATTGACTGAAGGAAAAGCTGATCAACAGCTCTGGTTTGGAGAAAAATATGGCTTTTTATTTGGGTGGACATTGTTTGAATATCTCTGTGCCACCCATTGGTTTGTAAGAAGGAAACAATGTTAAGAAGTCTCTGTCTTAAACCTATCACATATTGAGCCATTAAACATTTTGTTGTGTGGTTGAATATTTGAAGTCGGGATTCACGAGCCTATAAAGATGGAATTGCACACAGCACGCAAATCAAATGCTACAAAAAGGAGCTAACCACCATTCCAAGTGGCTAGCTGCAATTATAAATTGATCAAAACTAAAAAGGAAAATTCGAATTATATGGCATCATTTACGAAGAAATGTGTTGTGGTCCGAGTTTACTAGGCAGAGCATTGCAGGCATGTTTTTCACGCAATGTAAGCATGAATTTTTGTAGTATTTGAATTTTGAGCAATAATTTTAGAATAACCTTGTTTGTTTTGAAGAGTCAGCCATTCGTATTAGGAAAATGTGCCAACTCGGAAGAGATTTGGGCGAATGTCGTAAAAAGACTGTCAGATACCATAGCGTAGAGGCTTCAAGTGTGCGTATGTTAGCTATACAGCACTCTGGTCGACCGCAAACATACCTAATAAAGTGGGAATTTTGGGTCATTTCTCGATCGAACTGACAATTTTAGGGCCAGCCGAGAGAATGACAAGGAAATATTTACTTAGATAATGCGTTCATTTTAAGAGCAGGCACCCTGTGGACGCCTAATCATCATCTGTCACGAGTAAACAAATAAGCATTTCCGCACTCCTGCATAGCCTAAGTCCATGACTTGTTCCACCAAGAAACATATTTATACCACGCAACTCATTTCTCTTCCTTATGTTTATGCACGAAGATAACAAAACAACAAGATAGAAAAGAGCACAAAAGTCGGTAGTTGCCTATCGTGTAAAAGAACTTTATATCATGTAAAAATCTTGAATGGGTCTCGAAATATCGGTTGTAGTCAATGAAAGGGTTGCGGTGGTCGTGGAAGTCATCGCTAATGGAAAACATGCGCACACATTTGAAAATGCTGCGATACCATATTAAAAGATCAAGTTGTTGGTGTGGCTTGGGGGCGCATTTCTTGTGAGCTGCTAATTAGGAACTTACTAATATTCGAGAGTTATGTCGCGGTTTTTTGTTAAGAGGCATTTTATTAATGACATCATAAGGAACCAAGACACCACAGCCATCGCCAATATGATGTCTGGGGCAAGGCCATTTGGTTTACCATGGCCCAAAAAGGGGTTTAAGCATTGTTCTTCCACAAGCCTTTTTAGTGCAGTGAAGATCTTGCTCATGGAGCTAATGCAAAGTTATGCACAAAAAACGATGGAATTTGAGGTGAACAGACTACCAGTGCATTTATGTGACAACATCATGTGATAAATTGTACGGAATAAATGTCAGATTCAGATATGCTGAACATCATCAGTGAGCCTACCACGGATGACAGTGCCCACGAATTGGACATCGATTTTAAATTGCAGCGTAATATGCACGCTGGTGCTGGAAGTGGCACCCCTGCAGCAGAACTCGGAGACGACAGGTAATGTAATGAAAGAGGTAATAAAATGCTATGCAGAGATATCGACAAAGAAAACGCAAGCCTTTTTATATCGAGTGCATCGATCCTAGTGTATGAGAGTGGCATACAATGACAACTAGCAACAATTCTTTGGGCTAGTTGGTGACATTGTGATCCGCTTCTTCCTTAGTTACGCGCATTTTATCTTATCCTGTTCGTGCAAGGTTTTCTAAACTCAATCGCATTTAGCATCTACTACACATTACTAGAAACTTAGAAATCTACAAATAATGTTTACTGCCACAAAGTCACTTAATTAATAACATGGCAGAAGAAGGGATAGCACGCTGTGAGAAAATAGCAAAGTGAAGCAAAATTCTCTGGTATAAGTTTGTACTTGATTTTGATTTATTTTGACACATTGGCAGTTAGATTGATTGTGAGAGTTGTTTTTAAGGGCGAGGCTGTATTTAAAAGGGGTAAAGCGTTTGCTCGCAGGTCTAAGAGCAAGGTGATAGAAATCGAGAAGAATAGTCAGTGAAGGTATTCACGTGTATCAACAACACTTAATTGGCTCTAGCCTTGAAAAGATTGATTTTGTGCCTAAAACTCATCAAGGTTTTACGTGAGCCACTCAACATAATAAGCTGGCGTATTTGGAAATTTTCTATGAAATTAAATCAGAAATGTTTTCTTGGAGTACAGACATCCCAGTTGAACAAAAGTTTAGCCACATGCATGTGTTTTTAAGCCAATATGGGAATGTATGCTATAGCACAATGCGTTTCTGCTATATGGAAGCTATTAAAATGCTTGCTAACACCAAAACTCTAAGGGCAAGAAAAAGTTATTTTTTTAGTTGAAGTGATAATCGAAACAAAATCAAGGGATATAAAAGCCTTCATGGAATGCAGTAGTGTTGATACACATTGAAGCAGCCTAGAATGAAACCGGGTTTACTTGTGACCTAGATGTGCTTCATCTTTTGTAGCGTTTACGCCAAAGGGGTGAGCTTAAAAACGCTTTTATTTAAATCTCCTCAACCAACTCACAGGGCTCTGTTTCCAGCTTTACGTTTTGGAAAACCATTGGCCTGCTGCGCTGACATTTTATGAAAGGGACGAAAGAAAACTCACTACCTCGTGAATAAAAGTGATCGATGCTACTGGTTGGGAAGGTAATTGCTAGAAGCTCAATTCAATTTTACGTCTTTTCATGCCTAAATCATGAAGCATATTGTGTAGCCGCAGTGCCGACAAACATGAGCGATGACAATGCATATGGGCAAGAGAACCATTTGGACAATCAGAGTCTTGGTAATGATTGCGAGAGGTATGTGGTGAATCCATGCGACCAATTTTATTGATGCTGTGCAAGTTACCATTTGCTTCCAATACTTAAGTGATTTAATTCACCATGTTCTATCTGTATGGAGACCAGTGGTTCCACCAACGAGTCTTATAAAACAATCTAGCAAGTTTCCGTGTTGGGTAATGTGAAAAGAATTAAAGTAGAAGAAGACTATCAACTCCCTGCAAGCAAAGTTCTTTGTCCACTCTAAGTGGATAAACGTCCAATAGAGGTAATATTTGGATCCCATGCTACGGTTTCGAAAGCTGCTAAAAAGGTTGTCATGATTCCTTTAGTGTAACCTTATTTATTAATTACCTTGTTTGCAAAATATCATCAATTATGCCACAATGCAACTCTGAGACTTCTGATCAAAACTTCAACAAAAAGCAGACAATCGCTTAGGTATTTTAGTTCGGTAGAATTTTGTTTCGGTTCCTTAACACCCTTTAGTGTCTGCAGGCATTTGGACGCAAAAAGGGTTGGGATTTCATCAATATGATCTCCTATCATATACTTAAGCACAATTTTGGTTCCAATAATGCTCAGCTTTAGCGAACACTGGTTTACATCACTTAACCTTACCGCCAGCTTTTAATGCAAACTTCAAATTAAATAAAAGGCAAAAGTACCAAGATTTCGATTTCTACATTATGCTTCAACCTTATACTAATCCTAAAGTGCGACCGCGATCAAAATGCGCATAGACTAAAACCAATTGTTGCTGAACAAAGAACTTTAGGCAATGCACCACACATGGTTCAAAATTTCGACCGAAATCTCCCAAATTGCTGCTTTACTTGAGTATGGATGAGATCATAAGCCCCAAAAAAAATTCTTACAACTAAGTTCTAGTGTAAAATTAAAAAAATTATTCCCTCTCAGGGCCACATAAGCTTGCTAAATGCTTAAAAATCCAGAACCTTCGAGTGCAAGCGCATTGGTTGCGCAATTTTGTAGTGTGGTTTTGATTAGCTTTCGAACGGTTGTCCAATCGCCTTAACGCAAAATTGTCCATAAATATACCAAATGGAGCTTCTCCGTTAATATCTTCTAGCGAGGCCGGTCACAGTAGGCTTCTCTTATTTACCATGAAAACACATTTTTTCATTTAATGCTGCGATCTACTTGTCTCAGCGTTGCGCTACGATTTTCATTTGCACGACTGTCATGAAAACGTGATAGGTCTGATTTTTAAGAATGATTTATGCAACATATTGGTAATACATAATTTGCACAACTTCAGTCATTAGAATCTGCTGGCATTTACACTGGAATAATGTTGTAGGCCCTCTTGTCATTGGCGCTAATGAAGTAACACTTATTAATTTGTACAGACATGAATGATCCTACCATCTGCAAAGAGTTGGATTGCTACTTCGCAAAAGAACCAGTAATTGTGCGAAGCTACACCCCTGTTTACTCTGAGGACGACTTCCCCGAGTTTTTCCAAAGCGCTGAGTGGACACATGTTCCTTTGGAGGAAAGCACGTCTAACGAAAATGAAGGTAGATATACTTTTACGGACTGCATTAATGCACCACAAGTAGGTGTTCTGATCAATGACGTCAGTTTGAGTTTTTAACTGTGGTGGATTTGGTAATTTAGGTTGACCTCAATCCTTGGGGTCACAAAACACAAGTCATCTCCCTCCATGTCTTTGTCTTGCTTAACTGTCCAAAATGCAGATGATTACGATGTTCGTTAAAAAGTCCTCTATTTTTTATAGATTAATCGTTAGTGTACTATTGGCCGCAATTGCTTGACACTGATTTTTCATTTTAGAACTAGAAGAAGAATGAAAACTGGGTACTGCAGCGCCTTATGGTATTTTCACATCTTTTACTCACAGAGCAATTTGCCACGTATTTATCAACCTCACTTGTTTTCTAAGCTTTTCATTTTGTCACTCTGTTTTAAAAAGAAAACAAGTGAAAAAAAGGCGACAGACGTTTCTTTTACGGTTTTTTGATACAATCTCTTTGAGGTTTTTGACTCCATTGCTATTTTTGTAATGGTTTTGTCAAGTGTCATGAAGCGGATCGGTAGAGGTACCAATGTAAAAACATATAGCCAGTGCTGAAATATTTGAGGAAACCAGGCAGAGTTAGGCAAAATTTATTTAGAATCTAAAATAATTTCAAGGAGATTAAAAATGCCTCCTTTGCACCGTTATGAATCAATGTCAGCATCGAATCCCGGCTATTATCTAAATTGCTTTTTAATTTAGCTAGTGAAAGCCGATAAGAAGACCGCATGGATTACGAGGATGTCGATTTTTTAAGCTAGTGTTTCCGAAAATGCTCACTGTCTGAATACTGCCTTATAACAGGAGATGAACGATCTCGTTTCTATTGACATATAAATGCGATTAAAAATGCGTCCGTACCATTGACGAACCCAAGTAGCACCTTTTAATAGAAATCCAAAAATCAAGTTTGGTCTGTTATTTATTGAGCTTAAGCCAAAATAGGGAAGTTAATTATTCATGTGCATCTTTTTAATTTAGACCGCACGTCGCAGCTTAACAAGAAGGCGAAGCAGTCGATTACAACTAACATGTTTCCATCAAAAGGAAAAAACCCTAAAGATAGGAGATGCCCTCTACTAATAAAGCAGATTTTGAGTTAAAATAGTAAGAATCCAAATGCGCTTTTGTGTACAACCTGTGTTGCAATGGAAGCTCAATAAAGTGGTTTAGTTCCATGTCCAATGTTGTCAACGATCATGTTTTGCGCCTTTCTGCACCTGCTCTATCTACAAACATAGGTTCCTGATAAGCTTTTAACAATGCGATTCTTCGTGTAGTCGAATAGTTAGCGATAGACTAAGCAACGCGCCCACCGGCTGAACGGTCGTTCGACATGCAATCAGAAGATGTTTTCGAAGGCCGGGCCTTTAGGTTATGGGTCAGTGGACCATACTGCTATTACTTCTCACTGAACTGCTTGCCTGAAGCCAGTCTGAGACAAGCAGCGTGACAGAGGCTTGAGTAAAGCTATTTGAAACAACACAATTGGAAAAGCAACCATATGCTTGCTTGTGTGATCTGGGCAGCGTGGCCATAGCCAGACAGAGAGGTGGCGAGACGAGTTGACGCGTAGACAATGACGTCGAAAGAGCGTAAAACATGGAGATAGATGCAAATGCAGATGGGTGGGTTGTGTGCTTTATCAACGGTAAGTCTGCTTCTGTCCACTCATCTACCCATCTAGTTACTCTCCTATTTTTCCATCTATTCAGCTGTCCATCACCTGGTTTTAAACCTTCTATGCGTAGTCATATTGGCATCCAAGATTACGAGGATATTGCAATGGTGACACCTCTTAGTACATTTATGCACTGCAAAGGAGCACTCATCAGATGTTCCACAGTGTTCACAAGCACCAAGTTCAGACCTCTCTGCCATGCATATGTACATGCAAGCACGTGCGTAGACGTGCATGCGCGTATACGCTGCCTGCGCATATGTACAGTCTTGGCGTGTGCAATCACCAGTTTTTGATGACATTCAATTTTAATTAGCATGAATCGGTAGACCTTGGCCGAGACAAAGCTACAAGGAGAACAGGGGGGAAATAGGGTTTGTTATTGAGAATAATGCATGCGTATTTGAAATCCGATACATGTAAACATGCTTACTGCCATGACCTCTGCAGTAATAGGCTTTAGGCTGGTCACCATTGGTGAGTGTTATCAGCATTCCTACAGGGATTTCTTACGAGGCAAAATGGTTTCTATTTGATAGTGATAAATGCTAAAAAAACGAAGCGTATATATTATGATGCTTTAGAATTCCTCAAAACACTTGTTTTTTACAAAATCACCTACACCCTGATGAAGAGGCTTGATTTTGCAGAAATAAACATTTCCAAAGTTTTATTTTTAAAAACTGAGGAGAATGGCGCGCATTGCTCTAATGTTCTTGAGTAAAAGGAAGTCATCAGTTGCTTCAAATAATGTGAGAGACTATGGAAGGTAAGGCGCTTTATCCTACGTCTCATGCAATGTGCGACAGCCAGCACACAGCCGTATGGGCGGCGTATTAATGTTTCTAACTTTACTGATGAGAGCTGAATCAAGCAATATCAGACTGTGATGCCACTGACAATTTCGCAGTATTGATGGTTGTCATGTCACTTTATTTTATACCACTACCTGGCCTTTTATTGGCCACTGCAGAAGTTTGCAACTTCTTCATTTTGGAATACACCTTAAACAAACAACAGTCACTACTCATTGAAGTTGCATCCATTAAGCAAATAATTATTCTTCAAATCTATTCTTATAACAGTTGCAACATTACATCTCCCATCGCAGCATTTCTTAGTCACTTCCATCTCTGACTTCGACTTCCTATAAACTAGGCAGATTAGGTTTCGTGTTCGTCTTTTTCATCCACAGGGGACTTGTTAATGCTTTCATGTAAAAAGTTAGCTCAGGTTACAAAACTGCTTCAAGGACATTAAAGCGCATCGTGTGACTAGATCTGTGGGCAAAATTGAGGAAGCAAAGCCATGGGCTTGTCTTAGCAGAACATGCGCAGACAGTAACTGCTTCTCAACCAAATTAAAAATTTCCTATGGCATTGTGCTTTTGTGAATTAATTGTAGTTATTGGCATGTTCGCTAATCTGGCACACCTTACCTTCAAACCGAATGAAGCAAACTAACGTCTACAGCTAAATGCTCACTAACATCTGCAAAAGTTACTCGACTTCGTGTCAACCATATTAGCTGATGTCAGGCGACAATTATGATTCTTCGCGCAAACCAGGAAATTGAATTTATGTCAGCTTAACCACGCAATGGAGCATGTATTTCAATTGACTTTCATCAGTGCTACTTATGTTTTAGCAGTAGCATATTGGTGCGAACTCGGCAGGTATTACTGTTTTGCAAAGCATTGTCAAGTTGACGTTAGCGGCAGATATTTTGCAATGCTTTTAAGTAAGTAGTTTTGCACTACAAGATAAAAAAGATGTAAACAATCAAAATTCGCTTCTTTCAAAGTGTAATGGATTGAATAATGCGAAGCATCAAAGTTGAATTTAGAGCCACAAATAAAGTTTCAAAAATGAAGTCATTAATAGTACCATTTATGAAGGCCACCATCTAAGAAAATCAAAAAAGCAAAAGTGCATTTGCACAGAGCATCACTTAATTAAAACCAACAGCATGTTAGAAACATACCATTAGGAAAGCAATTAGGCAAAATTGATATGCTGCCGGTATCTTTTCGCAAAACCGTTGACAAATTAAAGCGACCAACGTTTGATTCAAGTCAAATCAAATCAAGGATGGGAATGTTTATTTTAAGCAAATGCAAGCAGTATAAAATCCGTGAATTGACAGTGCAATAAAGAATATTATGCAAGAGTTTGATCTATGCCAGTTTATCGTATTTTGTAAGAAAGGTCAAAGCACCCGATAGCAAAACTTTAAAGGGTGTACACTTGTAACCCAACAAACTATAGGCAATATATTGTTAATAATTTGGGTATCACGCAAAAGATCGAAACAGCAACTACGGAACTGTGCGGTGGGAATCGATATGACATCTTTACGCCTGAAGGTCGCGATCCGCAACGTCAAATGCTTGTCTATGGAGGCCCACCTGCTTCATTTCTTTATTGCACTCTTGATCGCATCCCAAAGTATGCTATTAAAATGAGTTTAATTCAAAGTAGGAGATATTTTAAAGATCAAGCCCGCATATTCTTTGGTGTAACAAGTTCACTGTCGCACCATATTAGGAAAATATTTAGCACTTGCTCACCATCTTACGAATCGCAAAAGTTAACAGAATGCACTTCTTTGGAATGATTTGAGCACAATATACGCAGCGATAGCAACTATTAATGCCACATCCACAAAAAATACATTGAGAGCAATCCTGTTTTACTACTGTCAGAGTCATCTATTAATTGGGGTGTAATAAGGATAAACTTGTTTTGATTGCATTCGCTGTTGACATTTACATTATGATTTTAGAACAGGCAGAAATATTAAGATTAAGACGAAATAACTTTAAAATTAGTAAATTGCTACACGGCTCAGAAATAAATTGCTTTAAAGGAGATCGCCTCCAAAGTAGTGCAGCCGCCGTTCAACTAATTGCGTCCGCGAGCTTAATTTCATAGGTCAAAGAAGTGAGCATTTGTAACCTGATGCCAAGAACAGTAAAATGTCTGCAAAAATTTGTACTCATTGAGTCCGATGCAAGTGAACAGAAATGCATTTTGGTTGACTTTATTAAGCACACTTTTATGGCTCCACACCATGGTAGGCACGGAAGCAGATCAACTTCTGGCATCTGTGTCCGAAAAATGTTGCGGAAAATATGGGGACTTTTAAGAGGGTTTAGAGAAGGAAGTATCTATGACATCTGTTGCTGAAAGGCGTGCTTGTGATTCAAATTCTAAGAGCAGTGCTATTAAATGTCTGAGTTAAGCAGACGTCGCGTGGTCAGAAAATACTGCAGAGGGTCATCTTTGGTGTTTAATCTTGTGTTCTACCTAAAGCCATATTGGGCGTTGGACGTACTAATTATTTTGCAAAAGTAGCTTTTATTTATTTTTGCACTCCTGTACTTATTGCACCACGACGCTCCATTGATGGACCACTTTTAAAACCTGTAATAAATAAATTCATAATCTGCGCAGCTTCGCTGAAGTTTTTCCATTAAGCTCGAAAATAGCAGCGGACGTAACATGAACAAAATGCAAAATTCTAAGTATGAATACGTCCATGTTTGGACTCATATTCAAAGCAAATGACTTCACTGTCAGCTATTCAAATAAGCGTATCGCAATATAAATTAATAAATTGAGCAAAAATTAGTGGATTTAGAAATAACCTGCTTTTTGTAAAAAAATAATTATAAAATTTTGGCAGCTAAAATTGGTAGTAAATTTTGAGTTGAAACACTTATTCCAATGTAAATTAACTAGCATGGCATTTTACTTGCAAACAAAGCTTCCTCGCAGCATAGATTTTGGATAAAACCTCTCACGCAGAAAAAGTTACACTTTAGAGGTAGATAATAGTGCATGCTTGTGTACGGATCGCTTTACACGGGTTGGCATACCCCAGCGTAACTATTTTAGGTGAGTGAATTCATTGGTCCCGATATTGCTGTGATGAAAGCGTTTTCGAATCCTAAATAATTATTTCTCTTGAGCAACATTTGCGGAGGCTGTATAGGCTTTTCTCGTTTACAATTAACCAACACCCCAACACTATAAAATCATTTGCGTGGCCTAAGCATCCATGCGTAAAAAGGGGTGTTATCTCCAAGGCGATAGCATAAATGGAATTAAGGATCATATATTAGGTCCATCACATGTTTAAAGCAAAGGACCCAAACACACACGAAAGCAATCTTTTAAAGCCCTGGCTTTGCGAAATGCATTTGCTGGTTGAAGGCAAAGGGAAGAAAGGAGCATGCCACATGTTTGCCAGAAACAGCGTGTATGATAGCCCTGATAGCGAGGGAACTAAGAAGGCCCAATTCGATGCTGTGATCGCCACATTTTGCAAATGTCAATTCTTTCTACGTAACGCATTTTGTGACACATTCCATTGGCTTTAAGCGGCCTTTGTTAGAGACTGTTAATTTTAGCAATTGCAAATCATACCATCTTTGCTACTCATGTGTAGTTGATGGAACTATGGTAATTTGCTTTTTTCTAAGCGTTATGAAATAATGTTTTAGAAAAGCCATAATGCTGAAGTAGAGCAGGGCTAATGTTACAAACAGGTAACATATGAACTAAGAGGAAATTGAAACCTTGAGCATCAAACGACTTACATGATTTCTTTGGAAGCAAGGGCAGGATACTCAATTCCATGAAAGTCCATTCATGATCTAAGGAGAGATGGGCCGTCTGACGTTGTCGCTCGCGGCACATAACTGGTGGAATGTTTATTAGTATGTGATTAGATTTTGTACCTCACACATGCTAGCGCTGTGCTACTGTGCTAGTAACCACGCACCTAGCAGGCAGTCAGTTGTATGGGTCTACGATGAGAAAGTGTCGGTTTGCAAAATTAATCACATGTACAGGCGCGGACATGACGCCTGAATAAAAAAATACGTCGACATTTTAGAAACGCAAACCATACACTCGCGCATGCTTGTAAAACCCGCTTGTATTTTTATCATAAATCGTGCTCAAATTTATTGGCGGATGCCGCAAATACATTCTTTTGTAAAGATGTTGTTGCATTAATAATGAGGCACACCCTGTCGGTATGATCCACTTTTTTGCCCAGTGAGCATTTGAACAACTATTTTCCGCATTCACCTCACTCAGCCAACTTGCTTTTTACAATTTGATATAAGTAAATCATTTGTAAACATTAGAAGGTATGTTTGTAGTTTGTAGCTTCTTAATTCACATCAGTTTTGCTGATTTCGGCATGAACTGAGCATTATATCGGCCATAAAAAGTGCGAATATGGAATGAGGAGTCCAGGAATCCTCATTTGGTTTGTCATTAACTACGTCTGCATATTGCCGTAAAGTTTGGTAGCACAAATGGCACAGGAGTAGAAAGTGCATGGTTTATTTTACTAGACAGAAGGTGGAGGTGGACTTGCATTAAGAAATGGATTTTTATCATGCTATGTGCTCACATTCTACAGCATTAGAATACGTCTCATTTTGAACATTGCTAATGTGTTAATTAAGTAAAAGGAGCGATTGTACTGTTAACCATCTAGTGAATAAATAGCCAATGTATTATAAAATTATAAAAGTGAACCGTTTCTCAGAGAACTGTGTTGGTTAAAAGTAGCATATAAATGCGTCTGCGGAACTGGCATGCTTTTGAGGGAAATAAAGCATGTTTCTGTGGTGATTTATTATAAGAAAGACAAAACGGCTTCTCATACAGTCAAAATGGAATACAAGTCATTCTTAAAATGTCCCTCTAGTACAGAAAATCTTTTCGCTGTGTTTTATCACGGGTTAAGGTTGTTTTATTGCTCATAAATTTTTTAAACGTAGGACTAACTCAAATATTATGCATGTTATTTATACAACAATGCATTCTTGCATTTTCCGCTGTTGTACTCGTATGATTAAAAAATCGGAAAAAGGTACACATGACGTACGAAGTTCGGTCCGGTTTGCTGACTATGAACTTCCTACGTTTGTGCTAGAAAGGATAAACGAATCTTTGTTACAAAGTTTGTAGCATAAACATTTCGTAATAATGACAGCTTTGCTTGGGAATATTTTCAGTACTCAAATTTCAGCGACGAGTCCAGGTTTTGCCAAGGAAAATTACACTTTTCTGTCCCTATTGGAGCTGTAGCGCATAAATTCGGCCAACATCAGCGTCTTTGTCAAGCCTTGACAGATTTTTGCGTGCTCCAAGAAAGGCCTAAGAGCTTGTGCTTCCAAATATTGCAATATCTTCTCAGAGCAGTAGCTAGGTGGTATGTAAGAGGTACAACGTCTTCTTTGAATGTCCCGGTTTTTACTTGGCAAGTAAAAGGCAAGATCGTGTGGCTGGCATCCACGTACTTTCCTTTTTTTGAAGAAAAGTAAAATTACACTTGTTTTTATAGTTAAGGAGAGCAAGGCGTTTATGTTTTAAGAGGTGGAGAAAACCCTGCTACACATCAGACATTCAAATCACACTGTAACTCACACCAACCAAAAACAAAGGGACTGCAAATCTGATTACCAACTTGAATTCCTTGATGTATAGTTAGGCACACACTGGTGCATGTTTACTTGACAACGCCTTGAGTGACCGCATTTGTTTACATGGATGGGTGATAGTGCGTTGATTCCAATCGTCTTAAAATCGTCCTAGTCGATGAAAGTCAAAGATGCGATTGCTAATTAAACATCTGGTAACTTTATAGGTCAGTAAGTCATCCGAAAACTAGTCATTGCTACATCACACCCATGTTTGCCTTAAAGACGTTGATTCAGACGCCCTCCACTTGACACTGACAGTGACGCGAATGAACAGCAGGGCACTTCTGGTTGAAACCAATGAACACAGCACGAAACTAGCTCTTTAATTTGAGACAGATTTTAGCAGTACCTCTCACCCGTAATTGCAGAATCAACCGGACGGCATTAGCTGCATGCACTTTACTCTGGTACATGATTATCAACAGGAATGCAGCCACAAAACAATCAAAGTAATGTTTTATTGGAGGCGTTTGCGGCCATCACACTACCCATGCAGCATGCCAAGAGCCAGCTGACAAAGTGACTGACCAAATAGCTGTACGATGATGACATGACATCTCAGCTGTTGAGACCTTTCCACCTGTCGGTTAGATAACTCAATCACAAAAAATGCTGTTAGTCTAGTCACAAAGCCCATGGCCACGAAGCGACTTCTTGGAATCCATATCCCTGTCTCCTGCCATCACTCACACCTTTTGCCAAACTAAGCATCATAAATACTGATTCCACTGAGCTACGCACTTTCTTTGGGAAGGGCTGAAGAGGAGGTTCGTACCAGATGTACGAAAAAAGCTAATTTATCTGACATATTCTGTGTATGATTAAATCTACAACACCCATACATTGACGGAAGGTTACCAGATGCGAATGGTCAACTGTATTACTACTACACCGCTAATGAAGGTTGTGCTAAGGCAGCTATGCAGTGATAAACGTGCACACATTCAATGCAGGCTTTACAGTTTCGCTTGGCGCTTGAATTTAATTGTTACTTCACATTTTTAGATTATAAGTAATGGTTGCTACCCATCCTCATCATGATTAGTGGAGGCGATCACGCGAACCGTTGCAGACACTCCACCCAGTCCTTCAGGGGGGTGACCACCGTATTTGCCTCTGACGGCACCAATGGTGACGAAAAGCACAAATGGCAAGATGTGTGAAGATGCAGTCATCTTCATCTTCGCAGCAAAGATATTGGTATTTATGACAAGAAAAAGGCATCATTCCCAAATTCACCCCAAAACTGTAAGGTGCCAGCTTACTTGGACGTGGCACATCGTCTTCCGATCCCAAGATCGAAGGCAGACATGTGTGATACGCTCTTAGCCCATGCCCATTCATTCGCTACGCAAAGTAGAGTTGCGTGTAAAGTGGCCGAGAGTTACTATCCGGAGTTATTACACCACAATTTTCTTCCCGGTCAGTAGTTGTGCTTTGTTCGGTAGTGCAGACGGCAAATTCCGGCACTTTACAGTCTGCAGCGCTAATAAAACGCAAAACGCCACTAGCCCACCAGTTCTCTTAACTGGCCTAACTTCCCTCATCGGCACAGGTCTATAACGAGGCTAACTGATTTTGCTTTCCGAGGCAAGTAGTCGCAGGCAAGGAAACTCCACACCTGCTAACCGGAAATCAGAGAACACGGGATACATTCTGTAAAACCACTGCCTCCGACCAACCGTCCACGCAACCTAACTGCCAACTCCCTTACCAAAAGTAACAAGTTGGAGAAAGTAAGGCACTAAGCGAATTTATCAGTGATATTTTGTCAATGAATGAAAAAAAAAGTAGACACGAGGGAGTGCAAAGAATGGTTAAAATTACTAATCCACTCCCATCCTTTCAACATGTTAACTCAGTTAACTGGCACAGTTCCTTCCCTTCCCCGTTGATGCATTGCGCGTTTGAGAGTTGGAATTAACTCTTGCCACTGTTTTGTATCACTATAGCGACACTTACTGCGTGAATCCAGTAAGATCACATTGCCTCGCGGATGTGTATAACTCCTTTATGGTAGCCTCTCATTCTTGGGCAAAAAGTAGGGGATGAACAGTCACTTTTACCTTCGTGCAACGAAATTTAGCTTCGCAGTCGA
>CM010311.1:71244040-71368188 GCA_001923025.3 Taenia multiceps | reverse complement strand
CCTGATAGCACTGATAAGTCGGTCGCGAACCCATTATTGCAACGATTCGAATCCAACCACCCTCGTCAAAAAGATGAGAACGGACAGACAGCCGGTCCATTGCCACGCCAAACACTGAGTGCATATTGATTAGAGCAGATTCATCTGTCTCTCAGCAAGTCGACATACCCATGGCTACGTTAACATGGCTAAAGTTCCGATTTAATGACAAAAGAGGGCTACACGTCCAACATGTTGAATGGACAGTGTCGAGGAGGTGTGAGATAGAGGGACTCCGCTTTGATGGTCAGTTGCCCCTGGACGTTGGGAAACTACTCCCACGTCAGACCACGATTATTTAGAGTCAAGTAGGACCGATGATTGCTTGCAGTTAAGGAAGAGGACGAAGATGAGGTAGTGAGCGCAAGATATTGTGCAATGGTCAGCGACAATACGACATGCTTTCTGGTGCTTGACTGGCCGTGCCTGACTTCGAAACAGAGCCCTCACTTGAACACCCTGGGAATGTTGGGGAAGGTCTATCAAGCAATGAAGTGATCTTAAATGGGAAGCCATGATAAAGTGTGGCACCCGCTTTCCACCACGATTGTAGAACATCAGAGGCTACCTAACTTGACAGAGGCGAGAGTGAATGCGAGGTCATTTGCTGACACGTACAACAAACTGCGTGTAGTTGGAAAGTAACAAGCTAGTGCCACTTTAGGGACGCCTAGGTCCGCACTGTTTCAAAGGCCTGAATCGAATAGCGTAAGCACGTCAACAGCTGGACTTCGAGATCTGCTAATGTCTGTGGATGGATATCACAGCTGATTCACAGCCCTAGTTTTACTAAACCTCTCCTTCCATCGGATTGACTATGGGGTCGAGGCGTTTTGCGAGGCACAATTCCAACAAAGTTGGTGGAATGAGCCAGTCAAAAGATGTCGAGGATACTCACAAGCAGTCACCTCAGAAATCGGTCTAAAAGGGTAGCCAACTGGGTCTGAATAGCCAACTGGCTGCTAGGCGATGACAGTGGACTGCCGCACCCACACTAACATCGGTCTCACATATCCGGTTACAAGAAATCATCTACGCGCGCAATTTTAATGTGTTGATTTTGACTTTTTTCTTCCAATCTTTACAAAGGAGACTGTGCATAACTTTTAACTCAAATTTGTGACATTAGCTATTAGAATAGTGCTTTGGAATGCACTTTATATAACACGATCTCTGAGACCCTTTCATAACAACCCTGTTACCATTTTATAACCACGGTGAAGAGAAGATATGGTCCGTCGAGCTCACTTTTAGCCATGAGCACCGATCAGACAAGTGTGAGTGACCTGACACGCTCTTCCATTGGTTGATGACGTTTGTGTAAGTGGCTGTCGTGAAGACGTTAAGGAGCATCGTATGTCTTTGCTCAACCTCAAGGAAAGGAATGCAGACATGGCAGATGAGGAACATTCATCTAACTCTCCCCAACTATAACATCATTTGAAAGCTGACTGTTGGACAGACAGGCTGAAAGTGGGTTTAATGTAATGCTATTATTTCCAATTTCTCTGTGTTTTTCTTGCAGTACAATGCAGTGGGTAAAACACAGCGCTTAATTCGTCTTATCACTGGCTCACTCTCCCCAACCGCATCCCATTCCAAGACTTTGCAAGCATGGGTTTGACTTGATTACTCGGACAAAAACTTGCTTATAGAACCCTTATAATTGCTCCTTCCGCTGCAGGTGAGTGTGGCACGATAGACAGGAGAGGAAGAGCTTCGTGATGGAAACGACTGCACACGTAGGGTCTGCCAGAAGGTACAGTCGACCATCAGACGCACTTGCATCCACCAAGCATCTGCGATTCTCATCGTCTAGTCGTACATGCTAGTGAACGCGCCGCCACTTCTCTCCGCTCATCAATACCCTTTCAACCATGCTTTACTTGTTGTAGCTTAATGACAAACGCATTCTCTGCCGTTCTAACTGCCATCCATAATGCGTTAAGCAATACGCTCTCCCCCACAAATTGGAAAGGTGGTTGGACAGAGGAAGAGAGGAGGTAGCGATGTGTTTGCTAAAGAATGGTGAGGTAGAGATTGCGAGGGCAATTGGAATGAGATGGTGAATGCAGTGGCTGCTCCAACTGAGGCAACAAGGCTCCTTTGAATAGGTACACATTTGACACACCTCTTAGTTGCTCGTCAGAAACACAGGTCCAGAATCCACTAGCAGTCACGACAAATATTCTCATTTCTGCACCCTTATACAGAGCATGGTAGACCGAGCAAACTTACCGTCTATGGCACAAATAATGCGTCCTTTGCAGTAGATGCATACGTGAGGTGCACTACTACTGACTATGCTTCAGTAGCCGAGTTGGGAGGGCACGCAATCAAGTGGGAGGGAAACACTTGAATTAATTACGGTTTCAGGTTTGCGGTAGTGGTCCACTGATCATTATTGGCTTGCGAATGTTTGGAATTTGGCATAAGTGCTGTGTACCTCCTAAAAGCCTCATCAGTTAGGGACCATTGTGTTTGCGAATCTGACCCTTAATGCATAGAGACACCTTCGGTCCCTGAGTTGCAGAATCGAAATTGCCGATTCCATCCACCGCGATATGAGACTCATTCTTCTTCAGACCATGTTGACTTTGTTGCAAGGAGACTATTTCGGCTTACATATGGTTCTGTGTCTACTGAAATGTAGGGAAGCGTTAGGTGAATAGGAGCTTCTTGGAAATATCCTTGTGCATTTGCTTCTGCCAACAATTTATGACTCGATTGTAAGGCAGGGATGAGAGGAGGAATTCAAAAATTTAGACTAAAAAGCGCCTTATTGAATACTAGCAAGGAATGTGCAAGACTTGGTTTTGCATGGAGTGATGCGGCGAACGCGTAGGAAGTCCAGAATTTGCACGGTATGTGGAAATAATCTAGGAGAAATTCGTTGCTAAGCTGTGGAGCACATTGAAATTAAATGGCCTGCAGTAGAGTGATAGGCCTCTACAGCAGATGCAAGCATCCAGTCACCATAAGAGGCCAGTTGGGATTGTAAAGCTAGTACGGTCGAGCGACGTGATTGTAATTCATTTCCATCTGCTTCACAGCTCAAAAAAACCTTAAAAGCTTTCAGGTTGGGTGTAGGATACCGTTCATCTACACACCGGATTTTGATGCGAATATGCGGACTGTAGCGAATCAAAGGTCTAACGGATGATATGTCTTTATTTATGCTATACCTTTTAAAGATTTATTCGAATTGGGATCATGCACGGGAGAAGAAGAGTGGATGTTGTGCCCTCCCATTCGAGACATGGGACCTCACTCAATCCAGCATCTTCATTGTCCCCATCTTCCTATTCTTCTTCCAACAGCGCAATGTACTCCATCGCTTCCACCGTTTAGGAAGTGAGGGTCTACGCAAGGCGATGCATCATGTGCATAAACGATGACGAAACTTGCCCCCTCGAAGTTGTCCTAGGCAATGTCCATCGAAGTTGGGCCAGCGTTTCATGCTGCATTTAGGTTCTACAGATCAGATAACCGCCTAATTTGCCTCTTGCGCTGACAAAATGGCTCAATCATTGCCTCGCAACCAATTCTTTAAGAATGCTACATCACCTTTGGTAAATTGGGGCAACGATACCGACGTTGATTCGATTGACCTCAACCCTACCTGAAAGATCCATGAATTAAAGCCAGCCTAACAGGGTTCAACCACATGAATTTGTAAGAGAGGGAGAGAGAGAAAGACCGAGGAGGCCAATAGAGTTTTTTTTGGACGAATAAGCATCACAGGCCTCCATAGTTTCGCGTTTATCCACTGGAAGTGCAAATCAGACCCAGACACAGCATAAAACACGTTTAACACGTCCCCAAAACCCACTTTTTCTCCAACGTAACCACACTCAACTCAGCTGCGGCATTTCGAGCGTGATTCGCTTCTCGTTTTGGTAGGTGAGGCTGTCAAAACCGAAAACTACATGCTTTAAACTCTAGTGTCAAATCTATTTGCCTACGGGAGCCAGTCATGCGTAAAACAATTTTTACCAATGTATAGACATGCGTGATGATCATGAGACAAATCGTCAAAATCTGCAGCCACGCCCAAATCACATTCTTGGGCACTACTAAACAAGTGCGCTTCGACCATCTTATATGCGTTAGCAGATAACACACAATGAGCGCCAAAAGCTATCGGTTGGACACCTCTCGCTTCTCTGACCAATGATATAGGGACGTCTGTTTGATGAAGGACTGTTCGCTCACAGATTGACGACTAACGAGACTACAGACCGGTGGTCAGAAATGATGTTTGCCATGAAGACAAATGGAATGGCTGAACCTTGGGCAATGAACTAAATATTCGTCCCGCGTTTATGCTGCACTTACCACTTCATCCTCTCTAGAATGTAACTCTCTTGTGCTTTTCTCTGCTTGTGAGTGGGTGGACAAGTGACACCGCGTTGAGTGCTGACATGATCATTTGCTTTCAGGAGAACAACCGACAACTAAGACTGAAAAGTTTAAATTTATGCACCTGGAAGAGCATGAACCACTAATACTAGCCATCCAGCCCTAAGCTCGTTATTACATGTCAATGCAAGATTGCACAATGTCTCAAGCAGCTGCCACATGAGATCTGTATAATTAAAGGGGGAAAAGTAGGGAACTGCTGTCTCTACGGTTAAGATGAACAGCAGAGTGTGGGTAGAAGTGGCTATAACCAAATCCATTTTAGACTTCCACAGCCAATGTGTTCTGACAAAAAATTTGGATTAATATTTGCCCAACTTGCATTTTTTCTGCATTTTTAATGTTGCTTTAAAAAGGCCATTGTGATCTCATTTGAGTGCAGCACTTTATTATCAACAGAATACGTGGGACGAAGCGATGACACGTTAATGACTTTCAAAGGGAACTCTAGTAGTTGAAATGCAGCCACGTCAAGTGCTTACTACCAATGTACAGAGGGAGAGTCTCTACGGAGTGTGTGAGTAGAGAGTTTTTGAGTCAAATGTGCGTTCTGTTCGTGTCGACCACGCAATTTCCAACACGATGGTATTAATGGCTGTAGTCCTGTTCGAGCAGTGTTGGCTGCAAGTGCTACTTAATTGTTTGAAGAGTAATGCAAAAGCTTTGTGTGCACCAGGTACGCAGCATATAATAGAGAGAAACGCTTGGTTCCTAGAAGCCATTAAGTAGTGCTCGAGAACCGAGTAAGATGGAACGATTACAGTTACGCATTGAGAGAAGACACTTGAACCGACTTCCTAACAACCTGTTGCGCGATCCACAACCAACACTTCGTGGACTTACAGTGGTGGCTCTGCGTCTTCGCTGCGGCTGTCACTGACGTTAGGTGTGCTGTGCTGCAACTTATTCAAAAAACTAACCCATTTGCATAATCGTCACCAAATTTCCATAAAAGCAACTCTCATTGACCCAATCAGGCAAATGCGAGCAATGTGGTTGTAAAGCAGATGCATGTGATGTCTAGCTTTGCTCGCACACCCGGCCATCTTGATTTTCTGCCAATATTTTAGGACTGACTGACTGACCGACTGGCTGGCCTACTTACTCTTTTTACAGTGCCAAAGGAATACATCTACTTTAGGCGGTAATTTCGCGGCCGTACACTGGCACTAAACCAATGGTAAAATGTCAGCTCATACGCTAGTTTGCCTCACAAGTTCTACTACGCACCATTTTAGTAGTGTCAGTATTAGTTTTGAAGTTTAGCAGCTTCCAGATATAAGGGTTTGTGGAGGGCAAGGCTTCGTGGAGCAATGCAACATTAATCTTACTGACGCGAAATCGTTTGATGTTTAGTTTCAATTAGCACACCTCAGTGATCGAATGATCTTCTTTCTATCCTCAGGTGTTGCAATAGAGTAGCAAAGAGGCAAGCTATGCCAAGAAGAAGGGGATTGCATAGGTCTCTGACCAGCACCATTGACCCAAAACCAGCGATAACATTATTTTCTTTTATGAGCGTGACTGCATTCGGTCAATTGATTCCGCATCAGTTTAGAAAACGTCTGGTTTCTAAATGCAAACAATATGCAGTATAATATAGCTCAATCCTAACGCGAAATCAACGTCGATTTGCTGATCTGAAAATATTCATTTCTTCACAGCGGAGCATTTCTGGACGTCAATTTTTAAACCCATCACTGTAACACGATGGCTTGGCATGCGCTTTAGATTTCACTTTTTATCTGTTAATGGCCGCGTATTAAATGCCGTCACGGCAGACAACTTGACGATTGACACCAGCGATTCGACCATGGCCGTAAAATGGTTTAGTGGCGCATTTACTAGCATGTCACTGCATAAATTCGCAAAACTACCTGCATTTCTTAGCCTTTAAGGTTCCTCCTCTATCCCTCGCTCTCCACCGGCCCAACATTCACTTCACCACTCCAGCATCATAATGCTCTTCAGCATATACTACACACCTTGTCGAGGTACATTCTCTCTTTTCCATCTATCACTTCTCCCCTAACAAAGTGTCCATCTCCACTAGGGTTGATTAGCACGGTATAATTCCTTTTCCCCTTTTCAGCGTAAGGGCGTAGCAATTTCGTGTTGGTATGCAACAGTCTAAGAGAGTGCAGACAGGAGTCTGAGAGTTGTCAGAAAGGCTTCAAAAATTTGTCCATGAGGTAGAAGTGAGTCACCGCACCACCGGCAGCTACCAAGCTATGGGCCAAGTAGAGCCCTATCTATTTGAGTTCTTTTGGCTAGCAGAGAGACGAAGGGGTTGTCCTGCACTCACATGCTTGAACCATTCATAAAGAGAATGTTAACAACTTCGTAGCAAAATTCTGGAATGACTCACGGCTAGTGTTGCCTGAGTTGTTGAAAAATTTCCGGCAAACCACAAAACCGGGGCTGTTGAGGAGGGTGGGAATCATTTCAATTATGAAGTGGGGTCTTTATGGATTCTTTAGACTGTGAAACGTTGGGATATATCCAGAAATAATGGATTTTAGGACAGCTGCCTTTGGATTCGGTTTTGTTTGCCAGTGTCTCAGGTTTCCTTGGAATCGTATGAAGTCATAATGGTTTGGCAGAATTTGGACTATTGATGTACAGAGCAAAGCCCTTGCCAATGGTCACAGTTATCCCTTACATTACTGAAATGCGCACATTAAAGCCCAATCACGTAGTGTGTTATACGTTGAAGGACTAAGTCATTTGGCTGATATCTCTTTAATGGCACATTTCCTATCATGAAATTTTGTGAAAACTTCCAAGCAAGTGTTTGCTACTGCTGATAGTGCTCTGGAGAGTTAAGCTTTCCTAATTCTGCTTGTTTTTTTGAGCAAATGCAAATGGAAAGCCCTGTAATGATCGTTGACTGGTTTTTTGCACTAGTAAAATATGGCAACCTGCAGATGGCTATGCACCCGCTCAAATAACCTTATCATCCTCAGCGTACTCTATCTGTTCCAAAGGCGGAAATTTTGTGGAAGCGAAGCACCGAATCAGTTGCATGAGCGACTTAGGTTCAACTGTTTGTAAAGGGTGTGTGGGAGTACTGAAAGCACACTAAGTAGCATAAGGAATTCATGTTACCATGCAATCGATTTTGGGACCATAGTTGATATAATTCACAAGCAAGAATGTTTATCCTCATTATTCCTGGAATAAAAAAATAGGTGGTAAAACTGTGATCAGGTTCCCACTTATGCCAAACGGTGCTCTAAAGTAAATTTGTTGAATTCTTTGGTGGGACTTCACCGTTCCTCTCTCTGCGATTCCCTCTGGCAGGTGGACAAAATCACGTCAAAAAACCCAGTGAAAGATTCCTTTTGATTGAAATTCACAATTTACCATTTGCGTATTGACTCACGTTCACGTTCAAAATAAGTACTTGCAAACAAGTTTGAACCACAGAGCTTGGGAATGAAATAGCGCTGCAGGACTTTAGTGCATAATGCCGACGGAAGCGAGGAACCGTTTGTGTGAATTATACCTACCTGCATTCGCTGCGAAGGTGGTTCTCAGTCTCGTGACCTAATTCAATTTCTAGGATCGGTGAGATGATTACAGCGGACCGAAAAGCATCGATTCCTCTAACTTAAAGCCATTTTCCAGTAGCGAAGGGCATTTGATGTACCGAAAGTTCAAAGTTAAAATGTCATGGTCTGTCTGACCGGTTCACGCAAATACACATGAAGCTCTGTCTACATTAAGCACACACAAGGTAGCGAACTCCCTCGCCAAAGGATTGAACTGCAGTGTTCAGTAAATTGTCGAAGAAGGCGACGCCTTCGTTCTTTGGGGTGTTTTTGAAGTGAAAGTAGGCACCAATATCTGCTGTGCGCCATTTTCCCGTAGGTTACCACCAT
The DNA here is from genome assembly GCA_001923025.3 of Taenia multiceps. Taxonomy (NCBI): domain Eukaryota; kingdom Metazoa; phylum Platyhelminthes; class Cestoda; order Cyclophyllidea; family Taeniidae; genus Taenia; species Taenia multiceps. Next base: position 71,359,843 of record CM010311.1, on the reverse strand, counting down.
TGGTACTGCAAGATATCCTTTCATTCCACAGGCGACTCAGGGCTGGTCATGTTGTTGAGAACCCAAGGCGGCAGAACCCTGGTGTGGCACTTGAGTTGTGCTACATGGAGAAGCAGGAATGGTAACGAGCACCACAGGGAAAGTTCACTGTATTCACGCCATCGTTTGATGGCTTAATGGCGGACCAGCCGAAAGGTGGACTGGCAAGTGCGTGAGCGGAGTAACGCTTATTTCCAATAAATTCATTCAGACAAGCTTTGCCCACAGACAGTTGTGGTTGTGAAGAGCACATTGAGTGATAAGTGCTGCCTTCCATGAATCGTCCTCTTGTTGAGGTCCGAAATTTCGAGTGTGATAAGAAAGCGCAATGCAGGATATCAATGCTTGATGCTCGATTCGAAGTGGAAAGGGAATGGAAGAGAGGGAAAGAGAGTTAAGAGGGTTCGTAACCATCGCTATTTGACATTCTATTCTCCGTTGGCAGAGGAAATGAAAGGACACTTACTAAACGTAACGTACGCTACCTATCTATAAGACAGTATATTCGCCAGAAGCAGGTTTTGTCATGGAACAAACCCACTTTTAGCTTTCGATCTGCAAAGTGTCGGATGGGACGATGAGACCAATCTCTCGTTACTGACAACGGCTGGTCTATAGTTAGATGGTCCAGTTGCATTCGAGAAGAAAATAGTGTTGGTTAGTTACGTATTCAAGTCTCGTCTGATTAGATGGAGTTGGTTGCAATGGTAGGGTAGGGTGACTTTGCTTGAATTGAACAGGGCACTTTATATCCAGTCGGTGGAGGCAATACAAGAGTTTGGAGTTTTGCATGTGAATCGACATATTTGACCGAGAATTCGATACGACTATGGTAAATTGTCCCCTCTTGGCTTGACTCTCCTTTAAAGCCGTGAATGATGCTTCTTAGATGTCAAGCCGATCAGGACTTGGTCTGACGCTTACCGATATATTATGGTTCCTTCGGTTCCACATGAGCAAATATGCATGGAATTCGGTGGCAGTCACCAGTCACCAACTAGCTTTAATGCAAGTTCATCAAACTGTCTCGAATTTATCCAATCCACTACTGCGATTACACGCGTGTTGTGAGCCTCATGGCATTGACTATTTCAACATTTGAAAAGGAACGTCCAACACTACCTCCACTCCCTAACTACACAAGTTTTCACACTCGGTTGTCTAGGGTTGTAACGGCATTAATGGTGACTTGGTGGGTGCAGAGCCACCCAAATTCATGAACCCATCCTTCGCCGTTTCTGCTAGAAAGTCAGTCCTAACCGCGATTCAGTTAGAGCAAGTCTGCATAGGAAGCATACATCTGGAGTAGTGGTGAAGGCGCGACTGAAAGCGACTTCAAATGGCAAAATAGGGAACATGCCAGGCCGATGATGGCTTACTATGCACACATACGAAGCGCTCTCTACTATAAAATATAAGTTGGTCACCCAGGATCTTGCGAGAAACATTGAAGAATCGTGGAAAAGCCTACAGTGTTGCTTTGAATTACCTCCTCTTCACTAGGCTTAAGATTTCTTCATGACAAATTGTTAAAAATACCGCGTTTTGACAACTAGCCTTTGCAGAAATGCTCCATCTTACTGCTCATTATGTAGAGTACCCAAAGTAATGCACTAAGCAATCCGGCATGATTTAGGTCCCCATTGTTTTGAAAGAAACAAGCTTGCATGCGGAAGTTGTAGGTTGCTTTTTCGCCAGAAAGCTATGATCACACACAAAAAGTGCCAGCCAAAGCACAAACATTTTGCGACTAAAGCAAGCACGACATAGTGCAGCGAGTTGAACATGAAAAGTGTTAACGTATTAGAAAGACAGGAATGGAAATGAATGGCGACTGGTACGTTTCCTGTATCAGAGAATCCTGTAATGGAAGATAAGGTATTGTGAAATTCCCTAGCCAAAGTCGTGATATTTTACAAAAATAAAAGAGCCACGCTTTTGCACTGACTCACACGATGGCCTCGAAAGATTCGCTAGTTTTCAAGGCGACCTCTTCCTATTCCAACTTCTAGCAGAACAAGAAAAATTTTTGTACTACTGCGCAAGGCATTCAAGTATGTCGACTGCAAAATTTACTGCACAGCACATAACAAATAAAAGGCGCAACGGGAATAACACAGATTCCAAATAAGAGGAAATCACACGCCACGAGCGTGCAAGGAAGCGCAATGATTGCCATCCAAGAAGAACTTACCAATCGGCAGTGTTTTGAGTAAAGCATCATGAGTGAGTTTAACGGCGTCAGCTCCGAACGCTACTATCTTCACCGAGTACAGCGTGTCGGGGAGCAACTGCCCAATGACGACTTCTCCCATGACCACGTCTACGAGCCTGCTCCCCCATTTGTCCAGCTTCTCAGCTTGTGTATAGGCCACCTCAACCGATTTCACGCCAAGTCCAATCAGATGATGCACATTCCAAGTCAACCGAAACGCATCAGATGTCACTCCGTCCAAACGAAACACTTCCGGGACGGGATTTTCGTCCAACTTTGGCCCTTTCAAAATGCAACATCGAACAACGAGCATAGTTAGGGCGTCTCATTTTATTTAGCTCATATTTGCAAGGCACAAACGCCTAACGGCAGAACATTGCTGTTTGCATTTATCATGAAGGCAGAGTACCCGCCTTCAAGAAGCAAGTGTGGGGTTATGTGCGCTGTCGAAGGCAAGTCCTAGGGTGCATTACCATTCATTATTAGTCCGTTTCCAATGCACTAAGAGATCCTTCTTCTTATTCTAGGAAAACAAGGCAAAACGCTTATGCCATTGCTTGGGGCCCTCACGCATGTCCATTGCGCAGTGTACCGCACGGCACATGACTACAAAAGGGTGTGATGGATGCAGTACAAACTTCAACTTAGAGATGAACATCACGCCACGTGCGTGCAAGGAAGCGCAATGATTGCCATCCAAGAAGAACTTACCAATCGGCAGTGTTTTGAGTAAAGCATCATGAGTGAGTTTAACGGCGTCAGCTCCGAACGCTACTATCTTCACCGAGTACAGCGTGTCGGGGAGCAACTGCCCAATGACGACTTCTCCCATGACCACGTCTACGAGCCTGCTCCCCCATTTGTCCAGCTTCTCAGCTTGTGTATAGGCCACCTCAACCGATTTCACGCCAAGTCCAATCAGATGATGCACATTCCAAGTCAACCGAAACGCATCAGATGTCACTCCGTCCAAACGAAACACTTCCGGGACGGGATTTTCGTCCAACTTTGGCCCTTTCAAAATGCAACATCGAACAACGAGCATGGTTAGGGCGTCTCATTTTATTTAGCTCATATTTGCAAGGCACAAACGCCTAACGGCAGAACATTGCTGTTTGCATTTATCATGAAGGCAGAGTACCCGCCTTCAAGAAGCAAGTGTGGGGTTATGTGCGCTGTCGAAGGCAAGTCCTAGGGGGTGTTCAAATTTAATATTCATCTTTTTACAAAATAATACAATTTTGAACAAAAAACAGGGGTAGGAATATTGCGTCTATGTCAAAAGTTGTTGCAGAAAATTAATATAGGATGATTTGCATTGAGTGCTTAGCGCTAAGTTGAGAAGTAAGGTTGGGATTGAGATTTTACCGGTGCCTTCCCACTTTGATGGCTTGAGGGAAGAAAAGCGAATGTGTTTGTTCGAACTTTAATTTCAAGCGAGAGTTTTGAGTGCGCTCGTAACGCATTTCTTCCTCACAGCCGGCGCAGATGCCTGCCTTGCTGAATACCATTGGAATGGGTAACTATGGAAACATCTGCATATTAGTGGTGGGTTTACTCCACATTTATCACCATCGGCAGGTGATGGATGACAGATCTTGATATTTGTGTGCAGATTCCGAACCCACCGGCGAGGTCATACAAAAGGCCTGCCAAAATGCACTCCTCATCATTAGTAAATCTACTTTCGACATATCTGGTGCAATGTCGCCTCCTACATTCCTCTGTTCCTCACGAGTATGCATCAATGTGGTAACATGCTATCTACTGCTGGACGCACGCATTTCGTGAGATCTTGTATGCTAGGCGCAGTGATAACTAGGTACTCAGTGCAGTGCATCATTACGTGACTAATGAGCAGACGCTGTGGTTTTGCTGCTGCTTGCGTATGAGTATGCGTACGCGTTCGTCATTTTACCAATCACCGATGTCAATGGGAAATACCTCAAAAAATCAGCAAGAAATGCAAGACAGTATAACATTAGGGGAAAATTGAAGTGAGTGGTGCTTTTGTACTTAAGTCCACACTTTGGTGACTGCTCTGCGACTGTAAAATTAGAGGGGCCAGATTTACTACGGACGTTTTCAACGTGTACTCCTTGCCAATCCCCATATTTTGTGCAACATATAAACCAGGGCCTTGCAAGTACCGAGGAGGATGCCATGGATGTATGCGTGAGCTTCAAACCAAGCGACTAGAGTTTAGAGTAAAATGCACATGGAAGAAAGGAAATTGACTACTGCAACAAGTTCTAGTAAACGCCAAATAATACTTTCCATATGCTGAGTGGAGTAGTATGTTAGAAAGCTACTTACCACCGGCTTCTTTTACTTTAGCAGTCAACACTGAGGCTACTAAGATTAAGAGGCAGAACCGAACCACCATCTTCAACTTTGTGATTATTTTCAGGCACAAATCACGGCATATTTATAGGAGTGGTCCACTATCAAGCCAGCCTATGAGCTACCTGAGCCATGACCTGCAAATCCAATTCGCCTGCATAGACTGCGTGCACGGCCTTGATGAGAGGCGTAGGCGCTCTCATATCCATCCATCATGCTTCTCATCAACGATATTGTGTGCAAGTTGTTCGTCGACGTGAGCATCAGCGTAAAAGTGTTTGCAAAATAAATGCGACACAATGAATGATGCACCTGAGTTTGTGGCTCTATTAACGCGACTATTCAAAGCTTTTGTGGTCTGCAACCACCATACGTGCCCCCTTCGCTTTATCCTTGAAGAGTCCACCATGTGTACCATGTGTTTGGCTGCTCACAGTGTCAAAAACTCGTTTGATCATCGCCCATCAAAGCCGTGACTTATTTCCACCCCTGATTTGTGGACATTAACTTGGGGTTAAAATCCGAACGATATTGGCGTTCACCCGATTTAGAGGGGCTCTATCACTCACAGCTATAGCCGAAATGTTGACTGGTTGTCATCCACTATCACATGTTGGACTAGACCTCCATTTCATAGAGAGTAGCACATTTGATGTCACCTTCATTGACGACTTGCTGCAGTATTCTGCCACGCAAACCAGCACTCCTTTATGTAGCCTAGCAACAAACACTTCAGTTCGCGCACAAGCACAAACGTGTGCTTTGTGTGCTGCAGTCTTAACCATGCTCTCGGTGGTGAATATGAGTTTAGTAAGGGTGCATGCATTCTTTGGTCGTTGATTTACTTCCCATCATTTCTAATGAACTTTAGCTTGTAATTTGGGGCAATGGTGATTGCATCGTCCACAGACACAAACCCATGCTGCGGTTCTCATCGTAATCCTTCCTCCTCTCAACTCATACAACTTGATTGAGCGCAGCAATCACTCAATTGAGCCCAAACTTCTGAAACTGAAGCACTTCGTCCATTAAATCAGGTCAGCGACTCCTTTCAGTCATGCGGTAATACCCCTATGCGAATCGGCTAAATATTCACCTTCAATGTATAGATCATCGCTGGTCCGTCCAGTGTGACAACATAAGCAAATGTGTATTGCAGGGTTGTGGCAGCGAGGCATGCTCTAATAAACTAGTTGAGCATTCAACAGATGACTCCTGCCCTGCATTCTCATCTACGTGATTTCGCGTCGACGGGATGTGGCACATGTATCTTATTCCAACCTGCATTGTACTCTCCTTCCACGTGCCGGATGGAGAGTGGGTGTAAGGCTCAAATTAGCATTCGGTTTTTACAGACTGGAAACCAGCTTTTCAAATAAGGTCACTTACCTGTTGCCAGGGACACTGTTCAACATTTAGGTTGTAATGTAAAAACGTGTTTTGCAGCTGTCATTTCTTCTTAAATCAATCTCCATCTCTTCCTTAATAGTGAAAGGAGCTATAATGTCGTTAAATTTGACACACATTGAAAGCAAAATCTTATGTGGTCCGAAGGGAGGCAAAGAAGTCCCATCAGACAAGTTACCACTTGGCTCGGGATGTTTTCTCCAATTTGTGCACTTCTCTAGCAGGAGCGAGGGCAGTACTGCATTGTATTAACGGAAATGACAAGTCTTCGCAGTCGAGGGTGAATTGCATCAAAAACACGACCAGCATTACTACCTAGACACTGGGGCTCTAGCACGTCCCCTCATGGCAATGTTAAATTTTGATATTGGTTTGCCCACCATTTTTAATTTGCAATGCAGATGAGGTTACGCACGTACCGCCACAGTCCTACTGATTGAATCCATTCTGCAAACAATCAGTGCATGGGTACCTGCAACTACTGCGCTATGGTGTTCTCCCATTTTAACCTCATCGATCATGAAATATCCCTCCTCTCCATCATCCTCTCCTTCTGAGCCCATCCATGCTCTACACCACCGATCGTGTGCGCTACAAGTCATTGCTCAAAGATTTGTGGTTAAACTCCCCACGTTTGAAATGCGCTCTTCGCCACACATCTGCCTCTTTGTGATGGTACCAATGACCCCACAAATTGACTGCCACGTTGCAGATTTGCCTCCAGTCTAGCTCATGACAGCATGGTCACCCTGAGCAAACTTGTTTAAGCATAGCTGTCAATTAACCGCTGCTGCTAGAGATAGTTCTTTGATGATTAAAGGGCTGTTTTGTTCTGCTTTTTACAAATTTCGATCCGTATATTTGTGTTGAGACGAACATTGGCATACGCGGGCACAAATCCGGCGTGATTCACCTGAAAGTTCGTAATGGAAAAGTCCGATCAGTCGACACATTCGTGCTAAACACTGTTTTCCTCACTTATTTTTACATTATGCTTGTGAGATGAAGGCATTAACTCACCCCATCCTGATGACTATACCTCATTATCATCTTATTTTAGACACATTGCAATTCTTGTAAAGTTATGCTGCGATGCGGTGACATTGTGCACGACAGCGCAAGTCTGCCTGGCTTCTCATGCGAAACATAAAGAACATATGTAAAATCATGATGTGTACTGGCTTAATTGTGGTTCACAAAAATGTGTCCGGTCCGACCCTGCGGATTCTGACACACAATTTTTTATGGCAATGGTGGAATTGGGCTTACTACTCGATCGCTTTCATCCATTTGTTATGTCTGCTTATTCACTCCTCAAACATCCGCGGCTTTACCAACCAATATCTGCATCTCCTGCATTCACCCGCACGAAGAATAACCGCCAAACGCAAACAGGCACAAAATAAGCAGCCAAGTACCCTTGTGTACACGTCTACCTCAAAAACTGGCATTAGTTGCTGTAAAATACTCTCGGTCATTTCGAAATAATAAAACTTTTGTGCGTAAGAATAAGAAGTTAGCACCACTGTTTGCCATGGATGCACACATCTTATGGTCAATGCTTTCTTTTTCGTTAAGGGCTGATTTAGTCCTCGAGAACTGGATATTGAGCAATTTCTTCATTGTCCAATCGTCTTTTGTGTTTGTAACGGTAACTCCACAACAATAGGTCACGTTGCAGCTAGTGTGAGTGGTTCACTTTGACCTCCTTTCTAGCATATGACTACACCGTGATCTAGCACGAAGTTATCTAAGCGTAGCAATCAGCTCGCTGCTACTAAGGGTACTTCTCCGTTGATTGATGGGCTGCTTTTGTTTTGTGTAGCTGATTGGATTCACCTGGAATGGCGAAATGAAAGCCAGCTTTACTATCGGACTCAGGTCATTTCATGTTTTCCCCAAGTATTTTTCTGCTTTTTGGCGGCTTGGGGCTCAGCTCAGCTTTACGACCATTGAATTTGAAATTGAAATTACAAACATAAGGAATCACCATAAAGTGTAAAACAGCGCGGCAGCCAGATTCCCTGCAACGCAGTTTTTTACTTCGTACGAAGTAACTCAAAAAAGCGTTGCAGGGAATCTGGCTGCCGCGCTGTTTTACACTTTATGGTGATTCCTTATGTTTGTAATTTCAATTTCAAATTCAATGGTCGTAAAGCTGAGCTGAGCCCCAAGCCGCCAAAAAGCAGAAAAATACTTGGGGAAAACATGAAATGACCTGAGTCCGATAGTAAAGCTGGCTTTCATTTCGCCATTCCAGGTGAATCCAATCAGCTACACAAAACAAAAGCAGCCCATCAATCAACGGAGAAGTACCCTTAGTAGCAGCGAGCTGATTGCTACGCTTAGATAACTTCGTGCTAGATCACGGTGTAGTCATATGCTAGAAAGGAGGTCAAAGTGAACCACTCACACTAGCTGCAACGTGACCTATTGTTGTGGAGTTACCGTTACAAACACAAAAGACGATTGGACAATGAAGAAATTGCTCAATATCCAGTTCTCGAGGACTAAATCAGCCCTTAACGAAAAAGAAAGCATTGACCATAAGATGTGTGCATCCATGGCAAACAGTGGTGCTAACTTCTTATTCTTACGCACAAAAGTTTTATTATTTCGAAATGACCGAGAGTATTTTACAGCAACTAATGCCAGTTTTTGAGGTAGACGTGTACACAAGGGTACTTGGCTGCTTATTTTGTGCCTGTTTGCGTTTGGCGGTTATTCTTCGTGCGGGTGAATGCAGGAGATGCAGATATTGGTTGGTAAAGCCGCGGATGTTTGAGGAGTGAATAAGCAGACATAACAAATGGATGAAAGCGATCGAGTAGTAAGCCCAATTCCACCATTGCCATAAAAAATTGTGTGTCAGAATCCGCAGGGTCGGACCGGACACATTTTTGTGAACCACAATTAAGCCAGTACACATCATGATTTTACATATGTTCTTTATGTTTCGCATGAGAAGCCAGGCAGACTTGCGCTGTCGTGCACAATGTCACCGCATCGCAGCATAACTTTACAAGAATTGCAATGTGTCTAAAATAAGATGATAATGAGGTATAGTCATCAGGATGGGGTGAGTTAATGCCTTCATCTCACAAGCATAATGTAAAAATAAGTGAGGAAAACAGTGTTTAGCACGAATGTGTCGACTGATCGGACTTTTCCATTACGAACTTTCAGGTGAATCACGCCGGATTTGTGCCCGCGTATGCCAATGTTCGTCTCAACACAAATATACGGATCGAAATTTGTAAAAAGCAGAACAAAACAGCCCTTTAATCATCAAAGAACTATCTCTAGCAGCAGCGGTTAATTGACAGCTATGCTTAAACAAGTTTGCTCAGGGTGACCATGCTGTCATGAGCTAGACTGGAGGCAAATCTGCAACGTGGCAGTCAATTTGTGGGGTCATTGGTACCATCACAAAGAGGCAGATGTGTGGCGAAGAGCGCATTTCAAACGTGGGGAGTTTAACCACAAATCTTTGAGCAATGACTTGTAGCGCACACGATCGGTGGTGTAGAGCATGGATGGGCTCAGAAGGAGAGGATGATGGAGAGGAGGGATATTTCATGATCGATGAGGTTAAAATGGGAGAACACCATAGCGCAGTAGTTGCAGGTACCCATGCACTGATTGTTTGCAGAATGGATTCAATCAGTAGGACTGTGGCGGTACGTGCGTAACCTCATCTGCATTGCAAATTAAAAATGGTGGGCAAACCAATATCAAAATTTAACATTGCCATGAGGGGACGTGCTAGAGCCCCAGTGTCTAGGTAGTAATGCTGGTCGTGTTTTTGATGCAATTCACCCTCGACTGCGAAGACTTGTCATTTCCGTTAATACAATGCAGTACTGCCCTCGCTCCTGCTAGAGAAGTGCACAAATTGGAGAAAACATCCCGAGCCAAGTGGTAACTTGTCTGATGGGACTTCTTTGCCTCCCTTCGGACCACATAAGATTTTGCTTTCAATGTGTGTCAAATTTAACGACATTATAGCTCCTTTCACTATTAAGGAAGAGATGGAGATTGATTTAAGAAGAAATGACAGCTGCAAAACACGTTTTTACATTACAACCTAAATGTTGAACAGTGTCCCTGGCAACAGGTAAGTGACCTTATTTGAAAAGCTGGTTTCCAGTCTGTAAAAACCGAATGCTAATTTGAGCCTTACACCCACTCTCCATCCGGCACGTGGAAGGAGAGTACAATGCAGGTTGGAATAAGATACATGTGCCACATCCCGTCGACGCGAAATCACGTAGATGAGAATGCAGGGCAGGAGTCATCTGTTGAATGCTCAACTAGTTTATTAGAGCATGCCTCGCTGCCACAACCCTGCAATACACATTTGCTTATGTTGTCACACTGGACGGACCAGCGATGATCTATACATTGAAGGTGAATATTTAGCCGATTCGCATAGGGGTATTACCGCATGACTGAAAGGAGTCGCTGACCTGATTTAATGGACGAAGTGCTTCAGTTTCAGAAGTTTGGGCTCAATTGAGTGATTGCTGCGCTCAATCAAGTTGTATGAGTTGAGAGGAGGAAGGATTACGATGAGAACCGCAGCATGGGTTTGTGTCTGTGGACGATGCAATCACCATTGCCCCAAATTACAAGCTAAAGTTCATTAGAAATGATGGGAAGTAAATCAACGACCAAAGAATGCATGCACCCTTACTAAACTCATATTCACCACCGAGAGCATGGTTAAGACTGCAGCACACAAAGCACACGTTTGTGCTTGTGCGCGAACTGAAGTGTTTGTTGCTAGGCTACATAAAGGAGTGCTGGTTTGCGTGGCAGAATACTGCAGCAAGTCGTCAATGAAGGTGACATCAAATGTGCTACTCTCTATGAAATGGAGGTCTAGTCCAACATGTGATAGTGGATGACAACCAGTCAACATTTCGGCTATAGCTGTGAGTGATAGAGCCCCTCTAAATCGGGTGAACGCCAATATCGTTCGGATTTTAACCCCAAGTTAATGTCCACAAATCAGGGGTGGAAATAAGTCACGGCTTTGATGGGCGATGATCAAACGAGTTTTTGACACTGTGAGCAGCCAAACACATGGTACACATGGTGGACTCTTCAAGGATAAAGCGAAGGGGGCACGTATGGTGGTTGCAGACCACAAAAGCTTTGAATAGTCGCGTTAATAGAGCCACAAACTCAGGTGCATCATTCATTGTGTCGCATTTATTTTGCAAACACTTTTACGCTGATGCTCACGTCGACGAACAACTTGCACACAATATCGTTGATGAGAAGCATGATGGATGGATATGAGAGCGCCTACGCCTCTCATCAAGGCCGTGCACGCAGTCTATGCAGGCGAATTGGATTTGCAGGTCATGGCTCAGGTAGCTCATAGGCTGGCTTGATAGTGGACCACTCCTATAAATATGCCGTGATTTGTGCCTGAAAATAATCACAAAGTTGAAGATGGTGGTTCGGTTCTGCCTCTTAATCTTAGTAGCCTCAGTGTTGACTGCTAAAGTAAAAGAAGCCGGTGGTAAGTAGCTTTCTAACATACTACTCCACTCAGCATATGGAAAGTATTATTTGGCGTTTACTAGAACTTGTTGCAGTAGTCAATTTCCTTTCTTCCATGTGCATTTTACTCTAACTCTAGTCGCTTGGTTTGAAGCTCACGCATACATCCATGGCATCCTCCTCGGTACTTGCAAGGCCCTGGTTTATATGTTGCACAAAATATGGGGATTGGCAAGGAGTACACGTTGAAAACGTCCGTAGTAAATCTGGCCCCTCTAATTTTACAGTCGCAGAGCAGTCACCAAAGTGTGGACTTAAGTACAAAAGCACCACTCACTTCAATTTTCCCCTAATGTTATACTGTCTTGCATTTCTTGCTGATTTTTTGAGGTATTTCCCATTGACATCGGTGATTGGTAAAATGACGAACGCGTACGCATACTCATACGCAAGCAGCAGCAAAACCACAGCGTCTGCTCATTAGTCACGTAATGATGCACTGCACTGAGTACCTAGTTATCACTGCGCCTAGCATACAAGATCTCACGAAATGCGTGCGTCCAGCAGTAGATAGCATGTTACCACATTGATGCATACTCGTGAGGAACAGAGGAATGTAGGAGGCGACATTGCACCAGATATGTCGAAAGTAGATTTACTAATGATGAGGAGTGCATTTTGGCAGGCCTTTTGTATGACCTCGCCGGTGGGTTCGGAATCTGCACACAAATATCAAGATCTGTCATCCATCACCTGCCGATGGTGATAAATGTGGAGTAAACCCACCACTAATATGCAGATGTTTCCATAGTTACCCATTCCAATGGTATTCAGCAAGGCAGGCATCTGCGCCGGCTGTGAGGAAGAAATGCGTTACGAGCGCACTCAAAACTCTCGCTTGAAATTAAAGTTCGAACAAACACATTCGCTTTTCTTCCCTCAAGCCATCAAAGTGGGAAGGCACCGGTAAAATCTCAATCCCAACCTTACTTCTCAACTTAGCGCTAAGCACTCAATGCAAATCATCCTATATTAATTTTCTGCAACAACTTTTGACATAGACGCAATATTCCTACCCCTGTTTTTTTGTTCAAAATTGTATTATTTTGTAAAAAGATGAATATTAAATTTGAACACCCCCTAGGACTTGCCTTCGACAGCGCACATAACCCCACACTTGCTTCTTGAAGGCGGGTACTCTGCCTTCATGATAAATGCAAACAGCAATGTTCTGCCGTTAGGCGTTTGTGCCTTGCAAATATGAGCTAAATAAAATGAGACGCCCTAACCATGCTCGTTGTTCGATGTTGCATTTTGAAAGGGCCAAAGTTGGACGAAAATCCCGTCCCGGAAGTGTTTCGTTTGGACGGAGTGACATCTGATGCGTTTCGGTTGACTTGGAATGTGCATCATCTGATTGGACTTGGCGTGAAATCGGTTGAGGTGGCCTATACACAAGCTGAGAAGCTGGACAAATGGGGGAGCAGGCTCGTAGACGTGGTCATGGGAGAAGTCGTCATTGGGCAGTTGCTCCCCGACACGCTGTACTCGGTGAAGATAGTAGCGTTCGGAGCTGACGCCGTTAAACTCACTCATGATGCTTTACTCAAAACACTGCCGATTGGTAAGTTCTTCTTGGATGGCAATCATTGCGCTTCCTTGCACGCACGTGGCGTGATGTTCATCTCTAAGTTGAAGTTTGTACTGCATCCATCACACCCTTTTGTAGTCATGTGCCGTGCGGTACACTGCGCAATGGACATGCGTGAGGGCCCCAAGCAATGGCATAAGCGTTTTGCCTTGTTTTCCTAGAATAAGAAGAAGGATCTCTTAGTGCATTGGAAACGGACTAATAATGAATGGTAATGCACCCTAGGACTTGCCTTCGACAGCGCACATAACCCCACACTTGCTTCTTGAAGGCGGGTACTCTGCCTTCATGATAAATGCAAACAGCAATGTTCTGCCGTTAGGCGTTTGTGCCTTGCAAATATGAGCTAAATAAAATGAGACGCCCTAACTGCTCGTTGTTCGATGTTGCATTTTGAAAGGGCCAAAGTTGGACGAAAATCCCGTCCCGGAAGTGTTTCGTTTGGACGGAGTGACATCTGATGCGTTTCGGTTGACTTGGAATGTGCATCATCTGATTGGACTTGGCGTGAAATCGGTTGAGGTGGCCTATACACAAGCTGAGAAGCTGGACAAATGGGGGAGCAGGCTCGTAGACGTGGTCATGGGAGAAGTCGTCATTGGGCAGTTGCTCCCCGACACGCTGTACTCGGTGAAGATAGTAGCGTTCGGAGCTGACGCCGTTAAACTCACTCATGATGCTTTACTCAAAACACTGCCGATTGGTAAGTTCTTCTTGGATGGCAATCATTGCGCTTCCTTGCACGCTCGTGGCGTGTGATTTCCTCTTATTTGGAATCTGTGTTATTCCCGTTGCGCCTTTTATTTGTTATGTGCTGTGCAGTAAATTTTGCAGTCGACATACTTGAATGCCTTGCGCAGTAGTACAAAAATTTTTCTTGTTCTGCTAGAAGTTGGAATAGGAAGAGGTCGCCTTGAAAACTAGCGAATCTTTCGAGGCCATCGTGTGAGTCAGTGCAAAAGCGTGGCTCTTTTATTTTTGTAAAATATCACGACTTTGGCTAGGGAATTTCACAATACCTTATCTTCCATTACAGGATTCTCTGATACAGGAAACGTACCAGTCGCCATTCATTTCCATTCCTGTCTTTCTAATACGTTAACACTTTTCATGTTCAACTCGCTGCACTATGTCGTGCTTGCTTTAGTCGCAAAATGTTTGTGCTTTGGCTGGCACTTTTTGTGTGTGATCATAGCTTTCTGGCGAAAAAGCAACCTACAACTTCCGCATGCAAGCTTGTTTCTTTCAAAACAATGGGGACCTAAATCATGCCGGATTGCTTAGTGCATTACTATTTGGGTACTCTACATAATGAGCAGTAAGATGGAGCATTTCTGCAAAGGCTAGTTGTCAAAACGCGGTATTTTTAACAATTTGTCATGAAGAAATCTTAAGCCTAGTGAAGAGGAGGTAATTCAAAGCAACACTGTAGGCTTTTCCACGATTCTTCAATGTTTCTCGCAAGATCCTGGGTGACCAACTTATATTTTATAGTAGAGAGCGCTTCGTATGTGTGCATAGTAAGCCATCATCGGCCTGGCATGTTCCCTATTTTGCCATTTGAAGTCGCTTTCAGTCGCGCCTTCACCACTACTCCAGATGTATGCTTCCTATGCAGACTTGCTCTAACTGAATCGCGGTTAGGACTGACTTTCTAGCAGAAACGGCGAAGGATGGGTTCATGAATTTGGGTGGCTCTGCACCCACCAAGTCACCATTAATGCCGTTACAACCCTAGACAACCGAGTGAAAACTTGTGTAGTTAGGGAGTGGAGGTAGTGTTGGACGTTCCTTTTCAAATGTTGAAATAGTCAATGCCATGAGGCTCACAACACGCGTGTAATCGCAGTAGTGGATTGGATAAATTCGAGACAGTTTGATGAACTTGCATTAAAGCTAGTTGGTGACTGGTGACTGCCACCGAATTCCATGCATATTTGCTCATGTGGAACCGAAGGAACCATAATATATCGGTAAGCGTCAGACCAAGTCCTGATCGGCTTGACATCTAAGAAGCATCACTTCACGGCTTTAAAGGAGAGTCAAGCCAAGAGGGGACAATTTACCATAGTCGTATCGAATTCTCGGTCAAATATTGTCGATTCACATGCAAAACTCCAAACTCTCTGTATTGCCTCCACCGACTGGATATAAAGTGCCCTGTTCAATTCAAGCAAAGTCACCCTCTACCTATCACTACCATTGCAACCAACTCCATCTAATCAGACGAGACTTGAATACGTAACTAACCAACACTATTTTCTTCTCGAATGCAACTGGACCATCTAACTATAGACCAGCCGTTGTCAGTAACGAGAGATTGGTCTCATCGTCCCATCCGACACTTTGCAGATCGAAAGCTAAAAGTGGGTTTTGTTCCATGACAAAACCTGCTTCTGGCGAATATACTGTCTTATAGATAGGTAGCGTACGTTACGTTTAGTAAGTGTCCTTTCATTTCCTCTGCCAACGGAGAATAGAATGTCAAATAGCGATGGTTACGAACCCTCTTAACTCTCTTTCCCTCTCTTCCATTCCCTTTCCACTTCGAATCGAGCATCAAGCATTGATATCCTGCATTGCGCTTTCTTATCACACTCGAAATTTCGGACCTCAACAAGAGGACGATTCATGGAAGGCAGCACTTATCACTCAATGTGCTCTTCACAACCACAACTGTCTGTGGGCAAAGCTTGTCTGAATGAATTTATTGGAAATAAGCGTTACTCCGCTCACGCACTTGCCAGTCCACCTTTCGGCTGGTCCGCCATTAAGCCATCAAACGATGGCGTGAATACAGTGAACTTTCCCTGTGGTGCTCGTTACCATTCCTGCTTCTCCATGTAGCACAACTCAAGTGCCACACCAGGGTTCTGCCGCCTTGGGTTCTCAACAACATGACCAGCCCTGAGTCGCCTGTGGAATGAAAGGATATCTTGCAGTACCAATGGTGGTAACCTACGGGAAAATGGCGCACAGCAGATATTGGTGCCTACTTTCACTTCAAAAACACCCCAAAGAACGAAGGCGTCGCCTTCTTCGACAATTTACTGAACACTGCAGTTCAATCCTTTGGCGAGGGAGTTCGCTACCTTGTGTGTGCTTAATGTAGACAGAGCTTCATGTGTATTTGCGTGAACCGGTCAGACAGACCATGACATTTTAACTTTGAACTTTCGGTACATCAAATGCCCTTCGCTACTGGAAAATGGCTTTAAGTTAGAGGAATCGATGCTTTTCGGTCCGCTGTAATCATCTCACCGATCCTAGAAATTGAATTAGGTCACGAGACTGAGAACCACCTTCGCAGCGAATGCAGGTAGGTATAATTCACACAAACGGTTCCTCGCTTCCGTCGGCATTATGCACTAAAGTCCTGCAGCGCTATTTCATTCCCAAGCTCTGTGGTTCAAACTTGTTTGCAAGTACTTATTTTGAACGTGAACGTGAGTCAATACGCAAATGGTAAATTGTGAATTTCAATCAAAAGGAATCTTTCACTGGGTTTTTTGACGTGATTTTGTCCACCTGCCAGAGGGAATCGCAGAGGAAACGGTGAAGTCCCACCAAAGAATTCAACAAATTTACTTTAGAGCACCGTTTGGCATAAGTGGGAACCTGATCACAGTTTTACCACCTATTTTTTTATTCCAGGAATAATGAGGATAAACATTCTTGCTTGTGAATTATATCAACTATGGTCCCAAAATCGATTGCATGGTAACATGAATTCCTTATGCTACTTAGTGTGCTTTCAGTACTCCCACACACCCTTTACAAACAGTTGAACCTAAGTCGCTCATGCAACTGATTCGGTGCTTCGCTTCCACAAAATTTCCGCCTTTGGAACAGATAGAGTACGCTGAGGATGATAAGGTTATTTGAGCGGGTGCATAGCCATCTGCAGGTTGCCATATTTTACTAGTGCAAAAAACCAGTCAACGATCATTACAGGGCTTTCCATTTGCATTTGCTCAAAAAAACAAGCAGAATTAGGAAAGCTTAACTCTCCAGAGCACTATCAGCAGTAGCAAACACTTGCTTGGAAGTTTTCACAAAATTTCATGATAGGAAAATGTGCCATTAAAGAGATATCAGCCAAATGACTTAGTCCTTCAACGTATAACACACTACGTGATTGGGCTTTAATGTGCGCATTTCAGTAATGTAAGGGATAACTGTGACCATTGGCAAGGGCTTTGCTCTGTACATCAATAGTCCAAATTCTGCCAAACCATTATGACTTCATACGATTCCAAGGAAACCTGAGACACTGGCAAACAAAACCGAATCCAAAGGCAGCTGTCCTAAAATCCATTATTTCTGGATATATCCCAACGTTTCACAGTCTAAAGAATCCATAAAGACCCCACTTCATAATTGAAATGATTCCCACCCTCCTCAACAGCCCCGGTTTTGTGGTTTGCCGGAAATTTTTCAACAACTCAGGCAACACTAGCCGTGAGTCATTCCAGAATTTTGCTACGAAGTTGTTAACATTCTCTTTATGAATGGTTCAAGCATGTGAGTGCAGGACAACCCCTTCGTCTCTCTGCTAGCCAAAAGAACTCAAATAGATAGGGCTCTACTTGGCCCATAGCTTGGTAGCTGCCGGTGGTGCGGTGACTCACTTCTACCTCATGGACAAATTTTTGAAGCCTTTCTGACAACTCTCAGACTCCTGTCTGCACTCTCTTAGACTGTTGCATACCAACACGAAATTGCTACGCCCTTACGCTGAAAAGGGGAAAAGGAATTATACCGTGCTAATCAACCCTAGTGGAGATGGACACTTTGTTAGGGGAGAAGTGATAGATGGAAAAGAGAGAATGTACCTCGACAAGGTGTGTAGTATATGCTGAAGAGCATTATGATGCTGGAGTGGTGAAGTGAATGTTGGGCCGGTGGAGAGCGAGGGATAGAGGAGGAACCTTAAAGGCTAAGAAATGCAGGTAGTTTTGCGAATTTATGCAGTGACATGCTAGTAAATGCGCCACTAAACCATTTTACGGCCATGGTCGAATCGCTGGTGTCAATCGTCAAGTTGTCTGCCGTGACGGCATTTAATACGCGGCCATTAACAGATAAAAAGTGAAATCTAAAGCGCATGCCAAGCCATCGTGTTACAGTGATGGGTTTAAAAATTGACGTCCAGAAATGCTCCGCTGTGAAGAAATGAATATTTTCAGATCAGCAAATCGACGTTGATTTCGCGTTAGGATTGAGCTATATTATACTGCATATTGTTTGCATTTAGAAACCAGACGTTTTCTAAACTGATGCGGAATCAATTGACCGAATGCAGTCACGCTCATAAAAGAAAATAATGTTATCGCTGGTTTTGGGTCAATGGTGCTGGTCAGAGACCTATGCAATCCCCTTCTTCTTGGCATAGCTTGCCTCTTTGCTACTCTATTGCAACACCTGAGGATAGAAAGAAGATCATTCGATCACTGAGGTGTGCTAATTGAAACTAAACATCAAACGATTTCGCGTCAGTAAGATTAATGTTGCATTGCTCCACGAAGCCTTGCCCTCCACCAACCCTTATATCTGGAAGCTGCTAAACTTCAAAACTAATACTGACACTACTAAAATGGTGCGTAGTAGAACTTGTGAGGCAAACTAGCGTATGAGCTGACATTTTACCATTGGTTTAGTGCCAGTGTACGGCCGCGAAATTACCGCCTAAAGTAGATGTATTCCTTTGGCACTGTAAAAAGAGTAAGTAGGCCAGCCAGTCGGTCAGTCAGTCAGTCCTAAAATATTGGCAGAAAATCAAGATGGCCGGGTGTGCGAGCAAAGCTAGACATCACATGCATCTGCTTTACAACCACATTGCTCGCATTTGCCTGATTGGGTCAATGAGAGTTGCTTTTATGGAAATTTGGTGACGATTATGCAAATGGGTTAGTTTTTTGAATAAGTTGCAGCACAGCACACCTAACGTCAGTGACAGCCGCAGCGAAGACGCAGAGCCACCACTGTAAGTCCACGAAGTGTTGGTTGTGGATCGCGCAACAGGTTGTTAGGAAGTCGGTTCAAGTGTCTTCTCTCAATGCGTAACTGTAATCGTTCCATCTTACTCGGTTCTCGAGCACTACTTAATGGCTTCTAGGAACCAAGCGTTTCCTCTCTATTATATGCTGCGTACCTGGTGCACACAAAGCTTTTGCATTACTCTTCAAACAATTAAGTAGCACTTGCAGCCAACACTGCTCGAACAGGACTACAGCCATTAATACCATCGTGTTGGAAATTGCGTGGTCGACACGAACAGAACGCACATTTGACTCAAAAACTCTCTACTTTCACACACTCCGTAGAGACTCTCCCTCTGTACATTGGTAGTAAGCACTTGACGTGGCTGCATTTCAACTACTAGAGTTCCCTTTGAAAGTCATTAACGTGTCATCGCTTCGTCCCACGTATTCTGTTGATAATAAAGTGCTGCACTCAAATGAGATCACAATGGCCTTTTTAAAGCAACATTAAAAATGCAGAAAAAATGCAAGTTGGGCAAATATTAATCCAAATTTTTTTGTCAGAACACATTGGCTGTGGAAGTCTAAAATGGATTTGGTTATAGCCACTTCTACCCACACTCTGCTGTTCATCTTAACCGTAGAGACAGCAGTTCCCTACTTTTCCCCCTTTAATTATACAGATCTCATGTGGCAGCTGCTTGAGACATTGTGCAATCTTGCATTGACATGTAATAACGAGCTTAGGGCTGGATGGCTAGTATTAGTGGTTCATGCTCTTCCAGGTGCATAAATTTAAACTTTTCAGTCTTAGTTGTCGGTTGTTCTCCTGAAAGCAAATGATCATGTCAGCACTCAACGCGGTGTCACTTGTCCACCCACTCACAAGCAGAGAAAAGCACAAGAGAGTTACATTCTAGAGAGGATGAAGTGGTAAGTGCAGCATAAACGCGGGACGAATATTTAGTTCATTGCCCAAGGTTCAGCCATTCCATTTGTCTTCATGGCAAACATCATTTCTGACCACCGGTCTGTAGTCTCGTTAGTCGTCAATCTGTGAGCGAACAGTCCTTCATCAAACAGACGTCCCTATATCATTGGTCAGAGAAGCGAGAGGTGTCCAACCGATAGCTTTTGGCGCTCATTGTGTGTTATCTGCTAACGCATATAAGATGGTCGAAGCGCACTTGTTTAGTAGTGCCCAAGAATGTGATTTGGGCGTGGCTGCAGATTTTGACGATTTGTCTCATGATCATCACGCATGTCTATACATTGGTAAAAATTGTTTTACGCATGACTGGCTCCCGTAGGCAAATAGATTTGACACTAGAGTTTAAAGCATGTAGTTTTCGGTTTTGACAGCCTCACCTACCAAAACGAGAAGCGAATCACGCTCGAAATGCCGCAGCTGAGTTGTGGTTACGTTGGAGAAAAAGTGGGTTTTGGGGACGTGTTAAACGTGTTTTATGCTGTGTCTGGGTCTGATTTGCACTTCCAGTGGATAAACGCGAAACTATGGAGGCCTGTGATGCTTATTCGTCCAAAAAAACTCTATTGGCCTCCTCGGTCTTTCTCTCTCTCTCCCTCTCTTACAAATTCATGTGGTTGAACCCTGTTAGGCTGGCTTTAATTCATGGATCTTTCAGGTAGGGTTGAGGTCAATCGAATCAACGTCGGTATCGTTGCCCCAATTTACCAAAGGTGATGTAGCATTCTTAAAGAATTGGTTGCGAGGCAATGATTGAGCCATTTTGTCAGCGCAAGAGGCAAATTAGGCGGTTATCTGATCTGTAGAACCTAAATGCAGCATGAAACGCTGGCCCAACTTCGATGGACATTGCCTAGGACAACTTCGAGGGGCTAAGTTTCGTCATCGTTTATGCACATGATGCATCGCCTTGCGTAGACCCTCACTTCCTAAACGGTGGAAGCGATGGAGTACATTGCGCTGTTGGAAGAAGAATAGGAAGATGGGGACAAATGAAGATGCTGGATTGAGTGAGGTCCCATGTCTCGAATGGGAGGGCACAACATCCACTCTTCTTCTCCCGTGCATGATCCCAATTCGAATAAATCTTTAAAAGGTAATAGCATAAATAAAGACATATCATCCGTTAGACCTTTGATTCGCTACAGTCCGCATATTCGCATCAAAATCCGCGTGTGTAGATGAACGGTATCCTACACCCAACCTGAAAGCTTTTAAGGTTTTTTTGAGCTGTGAAGCAGATGGAAATGAATTACAATCACGTCGCTCGACCGTACTAGCTTTACAATCCCAACTGGCCTCTTATGGTGACTGGATGCTTGCATCTGCTGTAGAGGCCTATCACTCTACTGCAGGCCATTTAATTTCAATGTGCTCCACAGCTTAGCAACGAATTTCTCCTAGATTATTTCCACATACCGTGCAAATTCTGGACTTCCTACGCGTTCGCCGCATCACTCCATGCAAAACCAAGTCTTGCCACATTCCTTGCTAGTATTCAATAAGGCGCTTTTTAGTCTAAATTTTTGAATTCCTCCTCTCATCCCTGCCTTACAATCGAGTCATAAATTGTTGGCAGAAGCAAATGCACAAGGATATTTCCAAGAAGCTCCTATTCACCTAACGCTTCCCTACATTTCAGTAGACACAGAACCATATGTAAGCCGAAATAGTCTCCTTGCAACAAAGTCAACATGGTCTGAAGAAGAATGAGTCTCATATCGCGGTGGATGGAATCGGCAATTTCGATTCTGCAACTCAGGGACCGAAGGTGTCTCTATGCATTAAGGGTCAGATTCGCAAACACAATGGTCCCTAACTGATGAGGCTTTTAGGAGGTACACAGCACTTATGCCAAATTCCAAACATTCGCAAGCCAATAATGATCAGTGGACCACTACCGCAAACCTGAAACCGTAATTAATTCAAGTGTTTCCCTCCCACTTGATTGCGTGCCCTCCCAACTCGGCTACTGAAGCATAGTCAGTAGTAGTGCACCTCACGTATGCATCTACTGCAAAGGACGCATTATTTGTGCCATAGACGGTAAGTTTGCTCGGTCTACCATGCTCTGTATAAGGGTGCAGAAATGAGAATATTTGTCGTGACTGCTAGTGGATTCTGGACCTGTGTTTCTGACGAGCAACTAAGAGGTGTGTCAAATGTGTACCTATTCAAAGGAGCCTTGTTGCCTCAGTTGGAGCAGCCACTGCATTCACCATCTCATTCCAATTGCCCTCGCAATCTCTACCTCACCATTCTTTAGCAAACACATCGCTACCTCCCTCTCTTCCTCTGTCCAACCACCTTTCCAATTTGTGGGGGAGAGCGTATTGCTTAACGCATTATGGATGGCAGTTAGAACGGCAGAGAATGCGTTTGTCATTAAGCTACAACAAGTAAAGCATGGTTGAAAGGGTATTGATGAGCGGAGAGAAGTGGCGGCGCGTTCACTAGCATGTACGACTAGACGATGAGAATCGCAGATGCTTGGTGGATGCAAGTGCGTCTGATGGTCGACTGTACCTTCTGGCAGACCCTACGTGTGCAGTCGTTTCCATCACGAAGCTCTTCCTCTCCTGTCTATCGTGCCACACTCACCTGCAGCGGAAGGAGCAATTATAAGGGTTCTATAAGCAAGTTTTTGTCCGAGTAATCAAGTCAAACCCATGCTTGCAAAGTCTTGGAATGGGATGCGGTTGGGGAGAGTGAGCCAGTGATAAGACGAATTAAGCGCTGTGTTTTACCCACTGCATTGTACTGCAAGAAAAACACAGAGAAATTGGAAATAATAGCATTACATTAAACCCACTTTCAGCCTGTCTGTCCAACAGTCAGCTTTCAAATGATGTTATAGTTGGGGGAGTTAGATGAATGTTCCTCATCTGCCATGTCTGCATTCCTTTCCTTGAGGTTGAGCAAAGACATACGATGCTCCTTAACGTCTTCACGACAGCCACTTACACAAACGTCATCAACCAATGGAAGAGCGTGTCAGGTCACTCACACTTGTCTGATCGGTGCTCATGGCTAAAAGTGAGCTCGACGGACCATATCTTCTCTTCACCGTGGTTATAAAATGGTAACAGGGTTGTTATGAAAGGGTCTCAGAGATCGTGTTATATAAAGTGCATTCCAAAGCACTATTCTAATAGCTAATGTCACAAATTTGAGTTAAAAGTTATGCACAGTCTCCTTTGTAAAGATTGGAAGAAAAAAGTCAAAATCAACACATTAAAATTGCGCGTAGATGATTTCTTGTAACCGGATATGTGAGACCGATGTTAGTGTGGGTGCGGCAGTCCACTGTCATCGCCTAGCAGCCAGTTGGCTATTCAGATCCCAGTTGGCTACCCTTTTAGACCGATTTCTGAGGTGACTGCTTGTGAGTATCCTCGACATCTTTTGACTGGCTCATTCCACCAACTTTGTTGGAATTGTGCCTCGCAAAACGCCTCGACCCCATAGTCAATCCGATGGAAGGAGAGGGTTTAGTAAAACTAGGGCTGTGAATCAGCTGTGATATCCATCCCACAGACATTAGCAGATCTCGAAGTCCAGCTGTTGACGTGCTTACGCTATTCGATTCAGGCCTTTGAAACAGTGCGGACCTAGGCGTCCCTAAAGTGGCACTAGCTTGTTACTTTCCAACTACACGCAGTTTGTTGTACGTGTCAGCAAATGACCTCTCGCATTCACTCTCGCCTCTGTCAAGTTAGGTAGCCTCTGATGTTCTACAATCGTGGTGGAAAGCGGGTGCCACACTTTATCATGGCTTCCCATTTAAGATCACTTCATTGCTTGATAGACCTTCCCCAACATTCCCAGGGTGTTCAAGTGAGGGCTCTGTTTCGAAGTCAGGCACGGCCAGTCAAGCACCAGAAAGCATGTCGTATTGTCGCTGACCATTGCACAATATCTTGCGCTCACTACCTCATCTTCGTCCTCTTCCTTAACTGCAAGCAATCATCGGTCCTACTTGACTCTAAATAATCGTGGTCTGACGTGGAGTAGTTTCCCAACGTCCAGGGGCAAACTGACCATCAAAGCGGAGTCCCTCTATCTCACACCTCCTCGACACTGTCCATTCAACATGTTGGACGTGTAGCCCTCTTTTGTCATTAAATCGGAACTTTAGCCATGTTAACGTAGCCATGGGTATGTCGACTTGCTGAGAGACAGATGAATCTGCTCTAATCAATATGCACTCAGTGTTTGGCGTGGCATGACCGGCTGTCTGTCCGATTCTCATCTTTTTTGACGAGGGTGGTTGGATTCGAATCGTTGCAATAATGGGTTCGCGACCGACCTTATCAGTGCTATCAGAGGCCAGGTTGCAAGTGCCTATGTAAACAACTGCATGGGTTCGCTGTGTGGTTGGTTGTTTGGGTAAGGCTGTTGGAATGAGGAGAACAGAGTCATATATTGCTTTCCCTTGGTGATAGAGATGCTACGTAGTACCTGATTAGTAAGTGTGAAACTCAGCTCTCACCCGACCGTCTGCCTTTAATTGACTTCCTCGGGATGACACTGGCGTGCAGACCAGTGGTAAGCCAGCCAACAGGAGTGCATTAAAGGTGGTCTTAAAGACAACGAAAGTGAAAGAAAGAGTTGTAGTGGGACAGCTGCTGTTGCAGACTTCCCTCTATTGAGTAAAATGTCCTTCCTTATGAGGTAAACCACGGTTTGCTTCAATGTACCCTGACTTTCCCACCTATTCCTTAAGAAAAGGTGGCAATTTCTATTGATTGATAGATGAGCCCTGAGCAGCCACAGGGGGTCACAAACATTCGCCATTGTGCGGAGAGCATGCGTGCACGCATGACCCAATTGACTCTAATTCCCCACTCGCGCCACATGCTGACGTGACTTCTGTGCGCTGGCCCTACAGCACTCATGCCTTCCAATTCATTTTATGGTCAATGAAGAGGGTTGGATTTCATCCTAATGAAATTGACCAGGATTCATATTATGATTACCATCCAAAGTACATCAGCATTGTCAATGACTCTGATGTCGAGTGGTCAAAGTATAAGAGCATTTCAAATGTATTCTGTGTAGCTGTTAAATGAGTGATGCCTCACCGCAACTCATCGAAGTGGTACCTCACGCATTGCCTCCAATTCATGAAGGAATCACTCTGCCCATTGCACCAGACACCTTTACCTCCCTTAACCTTAGAGCTTCCCTTCTGGACTATTGGTTCTTTCTCTGCTTGCTAACATATGTCTCCTTCTTGATCCTCTTAAGTTGGTTTCTACCTCCAACATCTGGCGCGAGGTGCCTGCAACAAATTGCTGGTTTAACAGTCAAGTCGTGGCTCTAAGACATCACTGCACACACCAGTTATTTCCACATTAGGCTTCAGCTAGCAAACACGATTCCGCAATTCTCCTTTAATGGCTAACCAAACAGGGCTGCATACTCTCTCAAAAATGCCCTTTCTCTTGTGTACCCCGACCTCTCCTCAATTCATCAGTTTATTTGTACATCTTTCTAAATCAGCGACAGCCCAATTTCGTTTGGATGATATGTTGAGCACCGGTGTTGTAGTGGAAGTGTTGCAAGCGATTTCTCTGGTCCTCGGCCACAATTCAAGATGCGTTTTCTTTCCCTCTCTTCTCTCTCACTCATGTTTGCTATTCCATTTAGTGGTCCACATCCATTCGGCAGACGTCATCTCCACAACACTGTTTCGTGACACCGAATTCAAGGACGGCATAACACATGGCTAGAAAATGCATAATCGTCGTTGAAATTTGGTTGGAAGTCATCTGCATGGACTTAATGCCTCCTCACACTGCCGATGAACGCAGTCAGTTATCATGACGCGGGTGATGCTGGGTAGAGCTGCAAAAAAATCATTTTTACGAATTGCTCGCACCACCCATCGAAATCCACGTGCAGCCAAAAAGATATCCAAGTGTCGCGCACTCTTCCCCTTCGTAATTTTAGCGGGCTTGAGTTTAAGACATCTGATCCTCGACTAACAAATTAGGGAGGAGATAGTTGTGCGTCAGCCGCTCATTCTAAGCCTGCTGACCTTAAGCGGTAGCCGATCTAGTACAATGGATGGCGATCCGTAAGAGCAGGCAGTCGTTTGTCCACTCAACGCGGACTTGATTTACCCTGTGGAAGTGGCTGTGCATTGCTGGCTGGTGGTGTTTGATTGAGGCCACTTCCGGACTCCGGTTACATCTCAAAGCGACCTCAGATCCAACACCTAGTAAGCCTTTAACCCGTAGGCAAATAACCGTGATACTAGAGTTTAAAGCATGTAGTTTTCGGTTTTAGCGACCTCACCTACCAAAACGAGAAGCAAATCACGCTCGAAATGCCGCAGCCGAGTTATGGATAAGTTGGGGAGAAAGTGGGTTTTGAGGACGTGTGAAACGTGTTTCATGCTGTGTGTCTGGGTTTGGTCTACACCTCCGATGTATAAACGCGGAACTATGCAGGACAGTGACGTTTGTTCTCCTGACACTTAGGCTGGCTCCAATTCGTAGATGTTTTGGATAGGAGTGAACTTAAACTGAGCAGCTTTAAGCTGCTTGTTGTTAATGAAATCGGTGTCTAACTGAGAGAACTGTTATGCAACATGTTTGTGGAGTTGATTTTGACGTTTCGACCGAGCACCATCGTTAGCACAATAGGGATTTTGGGAGATGAATTGACCTGTAGGTCTTATAAGTGGCATGCAGCATGCGTTCAACTTTGATAATCATCACCTCCAACCACTTGCATGAGTTGGGTGTCGTCATCGCTTATGCATGTGATTCATCGCCTTGGGTAAACTCCTACCTCCACAACGGTAGAAGGGAGAGCATATGTTGCACTGTTGAATGAAGAATTGGAAGAGGAGGACAACTGACGATGCTGGAGTGATCGAGTGTCTCAAATGGGAAGGTGCAACATCCAATCCCTTCCTTTCAAACGTAAGCACATCTGCTTTCTGTGGCAATATACTTGAATGCGATAGCATAACTAAAAATGAATCGACCATCTGACCTTTGATTGGCTACAATCCGAACATCAAAATCAATGCCTATTCGCGATAGAGATTTGTGCCTTACACCCAACCTGAAAGCTTTTAATGTTTTATCCGAGCTGCGAAGCTGATGGAAGTAAATTGCGATCACATTGTTCGACCGTACCAGCTTTGGAATGCTAGCTGACCTTTCATGCTGACTGGGTGGTTTCATCTGCTGTGGAGGCCTATCACTCAACTGCAGACCATTTACGTTCTGCTCTACAACTCGAAACGCATACAAACCCTGCAATCCGTGTGCCTCTAGAACATTCCATTCTATCAACTTCTACCTTCACTTGCAGCTCCCTAAGAGATGATCTTTTAAAAGACGCCAAATCTTTTTTATTTTATTGAAATTAAAGAGATCATAGCGGCTGTCATTAACACATACCGCCGGGACATCAAAACAATGAGAACGGCGAAACACTGAGAGCATAGCCATTCTACGAAAGACAGCCAACATCAGCTCTCAGAGGCTTCGTAGAGAAGTTTAATAACTCGCTTCATCAGCTCCGAACACCTTTTACTTTCCTCATTACCAACATCCTGCCTTGTGTCTGTTTCGGCATCAAGCTCATTTTCTAACAACTGAGCCAGCGATTTGAATTGGTGCTTTTGCGTTTCCAGTGCATAAGCACCTTGGCGTGCAGGAGCTTGTTGCAGCGGTGGCACCGTTTGCTGGGGACCCTGTTGCGAGTGCATGCTCTCAGCACTTCCGTAGCCTTCACTGAGACTGCTGTCCCACGAGCTGGCTGATGGCACGCTTCCTTCCACGGCACCAACCTTCGGCTCCGTTACCGATGCTCCTTCATCGGAGACCTTCCCACCGGCCCTCCTTGTTTTGTAGCGGTGATTCTGGAACCATATCTTCACCTAACAAAGAAGTCAAAAATGTGACGAGGTTCAATCACTCACTCACACACACTTGATCACTAATAGCTGTCTATTAAACAAGTCCATTTAATATTTAAATGCTTGGCAAACCTGCGTCCCCGTCAGGTTTATGCGACGCGCCAGTTCTTCGCGTTCAGTCGGAGTGATGTAGTTCTTCCTTTTATAGCACTTGAGCAATTCACTAATTTGGTACGGGTTAAAGAGGACTCTCCGTCTGCCTTGTCTTTGTGCCTCAGATAGGGCCTGGTTTGCCTGAGGCTGTCCCGCGTTCACCGGCGTGAGGATGGATGCTGCATTGGGCATCGATAAGACGGCGGCAAGTTGTTGAAGGAACAAGTAGCCTGGAAATGCGAGGGTATTTGCCGGAAGTTGTTGACGCGTGCTTGGCGGTAAGACCGGCTGCTGTACTTGTGGCTGTAGCAGCTGCTGACGTAGCTTTGATGAATTGTTTGGTGCAAGTGAATTATATGCCGGGAAGATCGGCAACGTGGGTGCAGTTCGAGGATGGACTGGGCTTCTACCCTGCTTTGGATGCAAAGACAAGTCGATGCAGAATGTCTGTTCTGGCACAGGCTTTGGAGTGCTAGTCGATCGAGGACTGCGTGGAGAAAATACAGGCAATTCCATTGAAATATCCGGTTTGTTAAAAGTAGCCTTATTCATTTCCAGCTGTTTTGACGGCGGAGCATTCAATTGCGTTTGTTTGCCCCCATCTTTTTTCTGTGGCGAAAACATAAGGAGAGGATTGGATCTTGAAAGTACCGGAGGCTTAGCCAGAGCAGAGACCATCTCTTCAGCCTTTTTTGGCGTAGACGGTGCTGCTTGCTGAACTTGCTGCTGTAAGCCCGGTAACAAAGCTAATAGGGCTAATTGTTGAGGACTCAGATTTGTCCCTCCGCCGGATACAATCGGGCGTTCCTCACTTGATACACCTGCAAAAACAAAACGACTGGAATAAGAACATGTACATCTGCATGCCACTAGATACTATCTCCGCATCTTGTTGGGTCGAGGGCTTATTCGTGTCGAATGTGCTACTTTGAGTATCGCATTGGGTCCCCATTGACCTCAATCCTGTTAGCTCGACTAGGTGTCAATGCGTAGTTGTGGGACGGATTTGCGATGTCACCAATGAGAGGCATTATAAAAAGTTCGTAAGTAAAATTTATGAGTGCGGAGGATTGATGTAGAGCATTTTCTACCGTGAGCGTGCCAGGCAAGCCACTGTGACTGCAGAGAATGCCAGCTGAAAAGAAGTCCATCTTCAACTCATGATGACCGCTGGGTGGAAAACGGTAATAAAAGAATGTAAGCTTAAGGTAGAGAGGTAAGCAAACAGGAAGGTACATAAAAAGTGATGGCATAATATAATGGACAGTACCGTTGGCTTGCATCATTGTCAGATTGTGAGAGTGTTCAGGACCGATGAGATCCAAAAGGCTTTTCACCATGAAGTTTGACATGATGATATTTCGACCACACCGTTCTCCGTTGCTTCTTCGACTGAACTACTTACCGTATTTATAGACTATGAGAGCCAATGGAAATTAATGTTAAGGGTCAGACTAGAAATATTTGAGCGGATTTAATCGCGACAATTGCTTGGAAGGGCCGAGTTACACGATTTTGTTTTGGTTTTGTCCGGACGACGCTGTATTGTGACGCATAATGGTTGTGCTTTGGTTCTCCCCACTTATACTCATCACCTGACTGGTAAAATCACTTAGTCCCTGTCCTCCCGATGGAAGTCGCCTTGAAGTCGCAACAAAAGGAGGTTGATGAGTGGGTCGTAAGTAGATGTACCCATCAATGAATGGGCTGTAACGTTGGGAATTAATGATGTGGAGGGGTTCTTCTTTTCCACCTCCTCTTCCCTTACTACCTTATTGGAAGAAGACCGGGCTTTTCTGGGCATGCTTTATTTTAAGAAGAAACGCTAAGTGGGTAAGTCTTGACTACTGGTCACGGTGTCCGGAACTATGGGAGCACACGTTGACTCGCTCTCGGCTACGTGTAAATTGTGTTCCCGCCTCTCACCTACGAAGCGTATATAAACACAAGCATTATTACAAATGAGGTTGTCACCAGAGCGAGTTAAATGATTTTGTTGGTTACACATAAACTCAAATCGAATCGGCCTTTCACGGAGTTTTTCACAAAATCTTTGTTTCTGAAGTGTCAAAGGTCCATCGATAGATAAGGCTAGGTAGATGATTTTCTAAAAAATCCGTCTTCTAGTAATGCCGATGCATTTGTGAGTCACATTTTAGGCAATATACTGTGATCAAACTTCTTGAAAACTAGGGCTGGTAACTTCGCAATTGTGTTTTGTTTCCGTGCAAATTAAAAAAGTGAGAAAGGAAAATGTAGTACTTTGTTTGTTCGAACTACCGGTTTAGGTCACTTGGGTGGCCATCTTGTTCTAGCCGGCTGGTCGGCCTCCGGGCCGTGCCAACAGCCCCCAAGTCCTCTGTCCCCGGAATATATATATTCTGCCCTAGTACTACGCCTACTTTTACCTTAAGGGGAGCCTCGGGACGCTACAGAAAATCGCTACACTTTGTGATTTTTCTGCTAAAACATTACCCAAATTTTGCAAACTATCCTGCAATAAAAATTTGCATGACTGAAGGGGAGAGTTGGAATGTGCTGGAAGAGAATGCCCTTTTCAAGAGCTGATAAAAACCCTTGTGGAAGTACCAAAGCTACGTACCTCAATAAATTAGGCTGAATTATGCTTGGATTTTGAATATTAAAATCAATTAAAGATATATTTCAATCCAGTTGTTTTGTTTTGTGTGGGAAGTTTCAAAACAAAAGAGCAGCTCCTCACTCTCAACCAGTTACTGTGCGCACCAACTTTTATTAGGGTAAAAAAAGGAATTTTAATGGTAAACCCTGAACAGAGGATATCGGAAATGATTTGAACAGGACAGAAAACCAGTGTACTTGTGAATAGCGTTAGTTTGGGGACGTACACAATCATCTCAACACAAACAGAGGCAAATGCAAAACTACGAACATTTTCTTCACTAATTAAATTCATTTCGACGAGGAGCAGGTTTAAGTGCATTATGGAATCAATTTGGGGCAATCCCCAAATCGAACTCAAGGCCACGCTGGTGTTCGATCGTGGATGTCTAGATTGGGAGGAGCTCCTTTCTCTGTCTCAACCTTGAAAAACACTAGTTTCTTTGGGAAGCTATTGGATGTAATGCCTTTACTAGTGATGTCTCGAGGCTGGAAGTGATGCTATCTTGCAGATCACGTTGAAGTGTTTGTCATCCTGGCAGCTGGGTAGGTTCCGGGGCTGTCATTTCCATTCGGCCACGTTTCATTGTTATTAATGCGTCTTCTGGGTTTTGCACCTTCCATTCCTTCTCTCATATGTTTACTGGACCACTCTGTAGTTTTTCTGCTATTTCTCAACAAAATGCGTCTAAATTCCGCCGCTCAGTCCCACCTAGAGCCACTTATTTACAGTAATGTCGAAATCAATTCCCACAAACGCTTTCTAGAAGGTAGAATTCATTATCGACTGGTGGACCGAATAGGCGTCCATTCCCATTGTGATTTATAGCTTATCTCACAGAACTTTGCACCTGCTGCCTGAACGTATTTATTTGATTCCATTTTGACCTGTAAAGGTGCTATAGAACTGCGAACCCCGACCGGAGGTGATATTTGCTCTGGAAGGAGTTATGGGATTCCACAGCGTCATCTACTCAACAGGCAACATAGGTCCTAATCGCTACTTGTGCACTCCTGGTCCCATTTCGAGGGGGCGGCAGTCGGCGGTCACATCAGCCTTCCTAAATGGTAACCCTACCAAGCGCTGGAATCAACCCCAGCCCCGACTTGACTTCGATAAAAAGGAGAACATTCCACCATGACTAAGTAGTGGGTGTATTTCCCCAGATGAGAGGCGTAAGACAGACCAATGATAAAAGGATGAAGTAGGGGAAAGGAGAAAGGCGAGAAGCCGATTCGAAAGTAATGCAAGGGGTCGAGGTGTCGCTCTCTACTACACTGGTTTCCTATGTAAGACGACAAATGTGGATAAAACAGGACAAAGAGTTGTTTCAAAAGGCGGCATCTGAGGATCTGGGTGTGGAGGCATCCCTCGGTACTACTGCACATGCAATTCCTCTTCGTACTGCTTGTGGGAACAGTTTCCGATGGGAAAAGTCGGGACGGCGTTGTTGGTAAAGCTGCCATGCGTACGTCTCCTAAAGTAGACAAAAAACCTCAGAGATCGTCAATCGTTTCAAAACAATTGCTCAACGGAGTCATGTCATACTCAACCGTTGGACATGAGTTTGACTCATGAGGGATGATAACTGATTCTCGTTTGACTAAAGTCTTTACAGCTCTGAGTGAACATCCATCACGAAATTCGAAGGCTGAGCGATGATGATACTTTTTCACAGCTAGCTACCAAGCCATATATTCTGAGGCTCTGCATGCTTCTATGTTCGAAATCTACTCTGTTTGCTGCTTCGTCATCCTGACACACGCAGAATCGGACACCTCCGAGCTCATGATACAGCGGTCAGAGTCATGCAAATACACAACAACAAATGCAACACCTCTGGCGCAACAAAAAGGAGTACACAAAAATAACAACATTGTACGTGTAAACCCACCTGACCGGTGAATTCGGTGTCGCGTTTGTTGATGAGATGCATGAGGAAGTACCTACAACAGGTAGATGCCTGCATAGCTTAATGGGTGTGGATTGCAACGCGCGCCCCTTCATGTGACACGATTAACTGTGTGGTTAAAAATAGAACACGTCAATTCAAAACCTACCAAAGTGGCATCGAATGTTAAGAACACGAGGCCAATAACACTTCGAAGCACATGATAATTGCTGTCAACGGCCTCACTCTTCTTCTCCCCATTAATTTTGGAGACAACTAGGCAGGAGGAGGACCAGAAGTCCCTCCATTCAAAAGGTGGGCGAGTCGATTATCAATGATGCTGGTCCTGATGAGGTGGAGCTTAGACGGATTACACCAAAAAGATGGTTCGATTCTTGCATGTTGTAGCCCACGTATTCGGCCAAAATGACTAAGCCTCGATTTAGCCACTCGCAGAGTCAAATGAACCTACATGTGGTTGGCGAAGTTGTGTCCTCGTTCCGCGTGTCGATCGAAGCCATATGGAGTGGCATTAAAGCACTCCCTCCCGATGCCACAGATGAAACACTTGGACTCCAAGTCCTCCTTCACCTGCTCCAACTGATCTCGCAGGTCGCCAAAGGCGTCGATGATGAGACCTGTTTAAAAAACTGTAAATTTGTACAATTAACCTCAAAAACTGTTATCATTTAAGAATTTTGAACATCGTCTGCCACTATTGCCATTTCCACAAATTCTACGTTGCATAGGTTCGGTCATCGACCTCTCCGATTTTCGATAACGACTGTCAATCTTTCCATGCATCTACAAAGGTCCTATTTAAACTTATCCACGTCTTGCTACATTTGTAGAAGCAAAAAGTCCTGACTTCATCTGCCTGGTCCTGAACTAAACTCTAACACAAGGACGATCTCTGGAATGGGTGGGTGAATATAGGCAAATACGTTCTGACGGCCAGTGGATTCGTCCTCAGGGGCGACTCAGACACCACACATTCCTATAGTCGGCCTGCCTGAATTCAACCAGCAAAACTGATTCCTGAAAGAAATTTCGGTGAGAGGTAACCCTTCGGTTGAAAGGCACCAGTAGGGCATTCGCACGCGCCTACATCACCGGAGATCATACCGAATGGTGACCTATTATGGCAAGGCATCGTCTTGCCCCGGAAGAAGGCATTCCAAATTAGCCAAGAGGTCTAAACACTCCCAACCGGCTCATTCGCGTAAGCATTCTTGCGGCAAAAGCTCCGCAGCTCTCGTAGCACTAGAGCAGAGGAAAACGCCTTCCCACACAATTCCCAAATGACAAGGCTATAACTGCCTTGTGAAAAAGAAGACTTCAGTGGACAATTTCCCACTCAATCAAACAGTGCAATGGAAGCCAAGCTTCCGTCTCCACATAAGGTGAGCTATTAGTTGATAAATGGGAAAGAAAACAAGACATCCAACGGGTTTGAATCAAATTGGATTGGGAGGTGGAAAGGCGCTTTACGTGACGAAATTCGTGGAGGAAAGGTCGAGAATGCCACGCTAGAACTGGATAGACAACAAAGCGCCAATACGGAGGGATAGCTTGAATCTAGTGATCAACAAAACTGGCCAAACCCTCAAAGGTCTGTCACTTTTCCTAACAACCCAAATGATCGGCTCCAATCGAGAGAAGAGGGAGGAGGCACAAACCTTGAATGATCTCGAGGAAGATGATAATGACAAGGAGGAAGAATGACATGTCAAGGAGGATCCGTAGCGCTTCATGTGCGTCTCCGTTGGGTGGTTCAATCTCCTCTCCAATTCTACCACCCACTCGCAGACCCGTGTGGAGGTGGGAGATGAAACACTAGAGGGGAAGAAAGTGGGAGAGCAAATGGCGTTTTTTACGTCGGGAGGAAGAGGAAATGAGAGGGATGCCAGAGAAATCACTCATAGTCAGCATGTCATTACACTTTTATTCCTTCTCTCCATCCCCCTCTTTGGTGCAGAATTTGCGGAAGAAGTTGAATGCGATGACAGTGTAAAGGTAGATCACAACTGAAGTCAACATGGCCGTCAACACGAGCTGAATCAGGCGGCGGTTGGTGACGTTAACGCCCATACGGGTCGGGGATTCATCGAAAGGTCCAGAGGGGTCAAAGTAGTAGACAGCTCCTCAATCGCTTTCAAGTTGAGTTTCCTCGCTATAGGCACTCTCAGACTCGCCATTTCTTCGCATCAGCAGCTACCATCTAACCAAATTTTAAGGGTGCTGGGTGTCTCCACACGGATTCTCCAGGCTCATGGACCGAGGTCTGCCTCTCTCAATCAATGAAAGCATCGATCTCACTCCGCAAACACTGCTGTTGCACTCCAAACGCTAAAGCCTCAGGCTCAGACATTTTGCCATGGATTAGTTCTCTAATCACGTGGCCCGCACTTTCATCAGCTTTGTACCTCGAGAACATCCAAACCCATGTCGGTCAAAGTCACACCCGCATGGCTGGATTTGCGTTACCACGTAATGACCCAGTCACGCCACAAATGGTAAACGAGTTTTGAGCAAAAACTTGCATTAGCCCTAGGTCATCATCTGCTACACTCACACCTCCATGCATGTCACGCCACAGGCTCGGACATGGTGCCACGTGGTCATTACACCTGGGGTTGTAGGTGTAACAAAACACGGATGCGCTCGCAGCCATCATTTCCAAATGACCAAAGGTCAAAAGATCGCGGCTTCCGTTACACGCGACAGATAAAGCAAAGCATAGCTGGGTTAGAATCTCGTGAACAGGTGTACTGGAAAGCTACAAAGTGCCTTAAACAACCATGATTCTTCTGAACTGCAATTTAAAGGTGTAGAACATAGCTCTTCCCCTAAATGAATCCGTCTATGCCAACGACTACTTAAATGAAAAAAGGCTACCCGTGTTGGTTGCAAAGGCTGTAGGGAATGCACATCCACAGTGGATTAGTGAAAATAGTTTGGTTTCAGTGTTAGATACATATCGAAATGCTTAAGCCTGACAGTCAGTCCAAAATACGCCTCAAAACACTTGGAATCTCACCAAACTAGTCACCTCCACATGATGGAGGGTCGGTGAAACAGGATGTCAGACACGGCCTACACCAGACCACTACGTGATGTCCCAAGCTACCAGAATGTAACAAAGTGTAACCTACCTGTTTTCCGTTGTGTGTAACCGCTTGTACAACGGTGGCCAATGTTTTGAATGAAATGGCCGCATCCAGCAGGTGGCATGAAAAGAAGAAGTAGTTTGCATTTCCCAGCAGAGAGACAATCAAGTAAATCACAAGGTATAGAAGCGACTAAACAGATAAAAAATGTGTGAGCATTGTCTCCTTTGCGTAGACCGATTTTGAAATCACTGGAAGCCTACATTATCTGTGAAGATGACATCCCACTTGCAAAGCGGGCATTGCAGATCCATCTCCTGAAGCCAAGTTGGATAAAGCCAGCTGCTTGAGACCTCCTTGGGCGTCCACTCGGGGTAATTTTACTGCTGCCCCCGTTGTTACATCCAGTCTTCATTCCAAGAGGTCGCTTTATCTGCTGTTGGTCGTACTGCTCTCGACACTTTTTGAGGAATTTCTTCTTAACGAACTTATCCCAGTACATGTGGGGAGAGCTGGGAGTGGGAAGTACCAATTTGTCCCAGTGAGCTCTTAGCCTCTCATCAGAAGGCTGTTCAGCTATCCAAATGCCCTTGAACTCGAGCGTTCGAGATATTCCCTTCCCTCATTTGAATATAATGAGAGGAACCTAGCAGCAAAGAGAGGGATCCATTACAGTTTGAGAATTCGACAGTTGAGAAATCGATTGTAGGATTACTCACCTTCAAGAAGCAGTAAGCAACAGGCATGCTCATGGAGAAGATTGAGTGAGCAGCAGCAAATATCTTGAGCAATGGACCCACACACGAGGCTGACTCGGCCAACGTAATCCACTCCTCTTCCTCCTCTAGTCCCACGTCGGCTTCTGTGTCTTGAAGGGACTCCGAGATGCTGGATACGGTGTCAGTGATTGATATGACACACGAAGCGCCAATTGCGGCCTCCTCTGCCACCCCTTCTGCACCGGGTCCTTGTTTTTCAATTTAGTGGTGGAAACCGTAGTTAGTAGAACTTTGAATAGGAATGGCTTGTAGTGTGGAAAGGGGAACTGGAACCCACCCTTTAGAAGAGGAGGAGGAAATTGATCATGAAGGCAAGGAGAAGAGCACCCAATTTGAGCCAATGAAAGTTGCGTGCAAAAATTGAGATAAGGAAAGTGGAGGTTGGAATGGGCTTCTGCTCCACGACTGTGGGCTCCTCCATGCTCTCGCGCTCCAGTGTTTGAGGACTTGGTCCTACAGCAAAGACGAGTAGTACGCAGAACTCATGGCTACTGAGTAGCGCATGCCTGTAGTTGCCTACTCATTAAAATTAAAAGAGAATTCACTTCAATGGCAAAAACATGGTAAAAATGAGTTTAACTACTCAAGTGAATGGCACACACGATACCAAACTTAAGGCGCTACTTTAAGGAAAGCAGGGTCAGAACATTTCTAGCACCAGTTATGTAAGCCTACAGTCTCACCAGGTGGTCAATGTTAATATAAAGCTTCATGAAAAGCAAAACCTCACAGCCGTGTCGATCATCAACCTGCTACTGAAGTTACAAATAAGTATGCTGAAAAATAAGATTGTGAAGAGATTGAAAGAGCCGTCTGGTCTGACTTGGACGCAGACACGAGCAAATGCGGTGACTCTGAATTGTAATGTTAACGAAAGTTACCTTCGCACGGCAAGAAATCTGACTGAATGAAAGGAACGCTTAGTGAATAACACTTTTGGATGCATCCCTTCAGCGTCCCCTTGGGACAGCAGATTATGCATGGAAAGCGCAAATGAGCGTACTCATATCTTGCGTCTTCTTAGTGACTGGAGTTGTATCCTTCTGTCCTCCGACATTCCAGCTAGTGCTGGTGGGAGCAAGTGATTTCGTTGAGGTCGTTTCCGTGAAGGCCTCCACTTTTGAGGAGCCCACGCGCTCCAGCAGCAGTTGTTTCTCCTCCGACAAAAGCCAACATTCTTTTTCCTTGATACGGTTACGAATAAAATTAATAGACTGTCGAAGGAAAGGTGTTTTAGGGTCCCTGAAGCCACTAACACCTTGAATTCCGGACTGGAGTTTGCAGAGTGTGGTCGTGTTTGAAACTCAGAAAACAACTGAAGGTTGGATGAGGCAGATGGATATATCCCTAATAATATTTTTGAAACATCTCCAAAGCGAATGGACGCCTCGAATTAGATGATTGACAAGGCGGGAAAAGGCGATTAGCGAATCCAAGAATCGCAAGCGGGGCGGGGGATAGGAAACTCTCGAGCCCCAAATGAAAGACGAATTTAGACACGCTAAATCGCGAAAATCTTCTTGTATGTTGTCACTTGATAAGCAGATTCGAGAACCGTAGAGAGACCGAGCACTTTTGGAGTAGAATCATCAATTTGCAAGGATTCATTGCAAGCAGCAACTGGAGAGGAATGACGGAATGGACGCCAAAACCCCCAGATCTCCCATTGCGAAAAACAACATCAGCGGGATATTGTATGAACAAATATCATTAATGATGAAGTAGAAAATGATTTAATATGCCTTAAAATTTAACGAATTTTTATAAAAGTAGAGCAAAATATGGAGGACTGGACGTTGGTGAAGACATAATAATGTCCGCTATAGTGAAAGGCGACTAATTTTCTTTATTACAAATTGTAGAAATAATCAGAGGGAAATAATAATTGTTCATAAATTTTCTAAAATGGTTTTCCTTGTTGCTAAGATCTCAGGAAAATAATATTCGCCCAAACGTAAGCACGGGAATTGAACTTATGGAAATTAAAGCCTCGGTGAAAAAATATTCCCGATTCTATATCTAACGCTTAGAGTCTAAAAACAGCACAACTTATGCCAGAATAATTTTCTGGTCTTGGAAAATATTTACTAAATAATACATTATGCTACTGAACAGAAACTACTTGGATTACTAAATAATGCGCATTAAATTGCACTTTACAGGATCCAATTTACTTCGAAAAATTGAAATACAACCAGAAAAAATTATTAATGATACGCGTATCTTCCAAAAAAATTTGTCCTGTTGCTAAGGCCTCGTCTCTAACGCAAACAAGGGATGATGACTAGGAAGTGTGTCTCGATTAAAAAAATTGACCGTTCCGATTTCAGCGCTTGAAACCCAAAAATACTTTGTTTGACTCCAGAAAATCTTTCCTAATGAGCTCCACGGGGACTTGAACGAGCACTTACTGAGCACAAAATAGTCTACATAAAAAATTAATTGGAAAATAAGCAAAAGTGAGTAAGCGTTCAGCTGCATTCCACAGCTCACAATCTGCTTAAATTATTTATTCCAAAAAATAATGTGGTCAGATCCTCACTACTTTTCCATCATTTTTCTGCACCCGTTAATAGCATTTGCCTTGTGTGATTTGTGACAGTAATTAATGACTGATTCTTGTGTTTGTGATGACTCCGCAAATCCGGAATCAAAAAGCAATTTTTCAGTCCTTGACCTCATATCGACTTAGATGTAAAAAGTCCAAAAGTCGACAAGGAATCGGTCTAAATTTTGGCTAGAGTAAAATGTGATGCCAAAACGATGCTTGGTCATAGGATCAATAGGTCGTAAAAACGGGCCATAAACTTGTGCATGGAATATATGTTTAACAACAAGTGCACTGATCTGAAATTATTTTCGCAAAAGACCATACCACTCGTAGTCCTGACAAAAAGAAACAAACAGTTATAAGTTATTGCTCACTAGGTTTGTTAGAATCGCCCACCTGAGGAATGCTTGCAAGATCCTTGGGTTTCTTCTCTTCCTCATTGGCGGCTCCAAGGTCAGGTGATTTGCCTCTTCCTCATCCAGCTTCACCTCCATTTCACCTCCACCCATCTGCATCGCATTAAAGAGCATTGCCGTCTGGTTCCGTCTGACACTCGGCGGCACTGTTTAATTTATCGACTGCACCTTTAGCGGTGGTGGTGACGATCTTAAGGCTGTCGGGGCTCTTTCAGTTGGATCCGATGTCAACGCGAGCACAACACCACAAAACGACCCACAGCGGTAATAACTCCCTCCACCACACGCACAGCTCCGATCATGAGACCGATAATGAGGCCCAAGATATCTGTAATGACATCCACGAATGACATCTGTCGGAGATTGCATCAACATTTCCATAAATGGTGGGGACCGAGGAAGGAGATGAGAGTGCCGAGGAATGCAAAGACGGAGGAGAGTCAAGTGGCCTCGAGGAGGTTGCGAACGGCCACGACCTACGGTGGGCGATAAAAGAAAGTGAG
Source organism: Taenia multiceps (assembly GCA_001923025.3). Classification (NCBI taxonomy): domain Eukaryota; kingdom Metazoa; phylum Platyhelminthes; class Cestoda; order Cyclophyllidea; family Taeniidae; genus Taenia; species Taenia multiceps. The sequence continues at coordinate 71,319,776 of CM010311.1, read as the reverse complement.
GTTAAGTTTTGCGTTGGTCACCGCTTGTCATGGGAACCACAGAGCCAATATATTGATTATCCATCAGAGAGCCATGGGAAAGTGCTGAGCATTTCGATGGGAAAATTTGTTTCCTTCGATTGTTTGTATTTGGGACACTCAATGCCCGGATGGTTAAAAATTCATTTAGCTGCTCAGATTCCTCGTTCCAGTGTGATGTCAGTTGCCTTTAATGGAATGAGACAAATCTGAAGTAGTCACAGTTGCCCTAACGTCCAAGCAGTGCTTGGACAAACCTACCCAACTAATCTGCAAGTTCTCGTCATTCCCATTGATGCCCTGAGCATGTTGCATTTCGAAGATGGCGTCTTCGGCGAAATTGACGAAGCACTCAAGTTTCTCCTCATCACCACTCTTGCCCACCACCGAGTGAAGGAAGGTGCGTTTGAACTCCTTGATTTGAGGCTTTTCCACTGGTCGATGTTCTCCGGCCCAACTCAAAGTAGACACGTTCTATGCGACCCTCCTTGTTGGTGATTTCAATGCGGCCCAGGAGAGGGTCGAACATCTCCTGCATGCCCTTCACTTTCTGCAAAAGCCGTTCCAGGCTGAAAGGGAATGGGGAGAGCACACGAGACCTTCCAAGTCTAGAAGAAGTTTAATGCCGCATAATTCTCGCAGCGACACTTACCCAATATTACCAGAGATATGTTCAGAGAGGCTTGTAGGTGACAGCGCCACGTTTAAACCGATATCACGAGCTGGATTGTAGAAGCGTTCCGTGAACTCCTGCAAGCCAATTTTTCCACCCAAATTGGCGTCCGCACAGCCCATTATGCAGGTGATTTCCTCCATACAGACAGCAAAAACAAGTGATAGAAAACAATCACTTGGTGAAGATACTATCAAAGTGACATTTTCAGACGTAGAACTCACTCGTATAACGATTTTTGTTGCTCCAAGGCAGTTCGGAACTCTCGATGCAAGATCAATGCGTCTGTGTTCACGTGAAAAGCCTTTAGGAGGGAAGGAGAAAAAGTGTGGTTTCAAGGGCGACCAAGCTCTCAACCTCCAAGATGCAACGTTGGGTAGAACTCACCAGAAAGGCATTGGAAATCGTAATTTTCTTCATCCGATAAATGATGTTGATAAAGGTCAAAGTGAGCTTAAACTCAGAAGAGGAATGTAGATCAGAAACTGGTCTATCATTTTGGAGACACTCGTCAGCCACAACAGTGTTCGACACAATGATGGGAATCCAGGCTGAGAATTCGGGCATCCACCTCACCGTAATGGCAACAATAATACAAGAAGAAGACAATACCCTCGTTCTACTAAGACCTACAAAATGCATCACTGCTGACAGAATTTAAAGCCTTCTCACTGCTTCATGACAGGTCTTTAAGGCGCTAGACTACCCAGAGACGGTACTCTGGAAGAACTTGTGGGCTTGACTACAAGGACTCTTCGCTCTCTCAGACAAGCACGATCGCTCCCTGTTCTTGCCCTCTAGGTTAACAGTTACACAGCGTTTCCGCAAGAATAAGAAATAGCTGACAATCTGGTTCCTCTCCATACCACAACATGTGGGAATCAAAACAGAAGATGGAGCTGAAGAAGGAAAGGCGAATCATTTTCATGCTTTCTCACAGTCTCCAACACCGATTGCTTGCCAGATTTTCTTGATCCCCCTTATCCACTACATAGGCACCTCCCTTCCAGAGTCGTCACCCACTTCAACATTTGCCGAGGACTCGGCAAGTGCATCAACCATCTAACGTCCAATGAATCCACTCACATCATTGCCCCCCAGCATGGAGAGTAGCATAATCAGCATCTCGGTCTGGAGGTTGAGAAACTCATGCAGAAGGTCCAGCCGTTTAGAATCCTTGCTCAACTTGTCCTGCATGTGCGCAAAGAGGTAGAAGAAGCCGAAGATAGCATCCCACAACCGACTGTTGACCAACGCATGCTGATTGCTCTGACAAGGACCCTGAAACAAGAAAGCTTTTGAGAGCACTTCAAACTCCAAATCCTCATTTTCAAGGCGCATCGTCAGCTACTTTGTCTGAAAACAATCATGAGGTTCACTTCACTCACCTGAATGCATTCTGTGAGTGTGTGGAGGAGATGTTTGCCGATTTCGATGGCCTTGATGAAGTTCGTACGACCCGAGTCATCGATAACGAGCTTGTTGGAGAAGTGCCAGTGGAAGCCCATGGTGGACTCCTGTAGACGCAACAAGCAGTCCACCATGCAGATGATCAGATTCACCGAAGTCCTGGAACGCTGCAAAAAGTGAAATCGGAGGCTCCATAATAGTTCTTTTTAAAACCTCTCAGCCATTTGCATACATTATGCGGCAATTCGATAAAAATTCTACAGGCATCAACTTTCACGCAAATTGCCATCACCATCTACTCTGGAGTGCTTATTACCTGACTTGTGACCTTCGCACATGAGTTGGAGAAGTCGAAAGATCTTGCAAGTGAAGTGCGCATCGCAGAGAATCGTGATGCCCTCCATGTCTGACAAACCTACTGCCAGTCCTTCGGCCTCTTGACATCTGTAGAAAAGGAAAGTGGCGACATCACGTACCTGATTTATCCCAATCAGTCGAAACGCGAGCAAAGACTGACCTTTTACACGTATCAAGATCCAACACTGAGCGGTTCTGCACAAGTCCAGCCAAGCTCATAAAGAAGCCCGTGAGACGATTCTCCGCCAAGTATGCAAGCATTCGGTTCTGCACAGAAACATTTCCCTCCAAGAGAATAACTGTGCCCAACTCCACAGAGGCCACTGCCACTGGTGTAGCTTCGTCTAAAAAGGTCGCCAATTTATCGCTATAAATTGGATACCAGTAAAGCGGTTTTATCAAGAAAAATAACACCACCTCTAGATGCGGCAAGCTCAAGGAGAACCATTTCTGCAGCACCACGATCCGAGAGGCGATTTTGTTCGAAGAGAAGACGCAGCTTCTGCTCCTCCTGTTCTTGGGATGTGGGTCCCTCCTCTCCTCCGCTCGCTTCTGCTCAGCCCTCGTCACACCCACCGCCGCCGCTACCGCCACCAACTTCATCGTCCTCGTCCTTACTCAAACAGCTCCAAAAGCAAAGAAGGTGGGATAGTGTCAGGCAAGTTTTGGGGAGAAGAGTTGGCCTTTCAAATCCGATTTGGCTTTTTCTTATCGTCTCGATATCATTTCATTGAAAGAACGCATGCCTTGGCCATGATGTGCGCGAACGCTAGGCAGAGCGGATCGTCAGGTGCCTCGTCCACAGCAGTTCGACAGAGTGCAGTAAGGAGTTGCCGCAAAGGATCAGGAGTGGTGCAGCAGTATGTCGCAAGCACCGAATGCTCACCCTTTTTGTCGGCGTTGCACTACCCTCTACCTGTTCGTTGATCGCAGTGGCAGAGGATGATGAGGCGATTGGACCGCCTCCACCTCCACCTCCACCACCACCACCGTCGCTTCCACCCCACCCGAGAGAGAGAGATATTGGCCATTGTGATTACAAATAATTGCTACTTAGACACCACAGTCACTTGACTCGATTCGAGTCTGGACGACAGGTCAACCCACCTTCGTCTGAGGAGTCGGAATACATAGAGGTCTCTGTGACAGCTTTCGCGACGATCGACACATTCCCATTATCGTCACTTCCACCAACACCACCAACACCACCACCACCACTGCCGGAATTCATCGGTGCAGCGTCAGCAGAACCACTTCCAGCATCACCAGGATGACTGGAATGGGTCGTTCCAGCAATGGGGTAGGGACTGGAGCGTTAGCGGTAGATGGAGTTTTCCCTTCTGGTGAGGCTTCCATGACTTCTTCAATCAACTGAACTCCTAGTGATTGTTCATAGCCCAACCACCCGTCATAGTAGGCCATAAGGAAGTGAGTCATGATGCGGTGACGTGGCAGAGCATAAAGTGGCTGCATTCGAAAACACGCCATTGCTGCACGCTTGCGCTGTGTTGAAACGACCTTCTTCCATGCGCCTCGGTTCAGGATTGTTGGAACAACATGCTGGTGAAAAAGGAAGTAGATCGAGAGGTGAATCGCTCTAGAGGGCGTGCTCACAAAAGCTGCCTAAACACGCACCCAAAGCGACCAAGTGGATACCTGATACCATACATGCCAGCTATAAAGAGGAGCAGATACTTAAGACATTAAAACCGCGTCTAGGTTAGGAACTTATTGACTTTTAAGCCCCAAAGTAAAAGGTGTCGAATTCCCCCACGGTCCTGGTGAAAAGTCATTTTTGTCACGAAAATACGAGAGAACCAGCTCAATCAGGCCTATGGACTCAAAAGGCATCATGCACCAAGGTTGGCCTATAAGCGGATGCACAAATGCGAAAGGGGTAGATTCCGCGCAGATGAGATGGCAAATAGATGATTTCGGATAGTTGGAAGAGTCCAAGATAAGCGCATTCGGAGCAAACCCACTGACTTGGGAACTGTGAAAGCAACCATGGTAAACGGAGGTGTAAATTAGACGCTTCTGATGAATGGATTCAGGGTGACTAGATGGCTAGAAGCGCAATGAATGAGTGGACGGATCCAGGAGAGATGGATAACTAGTCCATTGAAAGGAGTAGACTCATCGAAGCACACTTCAGTAAATCCACCAAGACGGGCAATCAGATCTGGGATAAATGGGTGGATAAGCCGAAGATGGATAGGGTAAAGGGGCAACGTTAACGAATTCTAGAGCATCCTTTGGGATTACCACACTGTTCTATGCCTCGCACTGGCATTTTGAGGGCAGGGAATGCCCAAGTCAGGTTGCCCATCATCAACTCGACAAGTCATTTCCACAGCATCGGCTACTTACGCTGAAGAGGTAGAGCGCATGCATGACCCTGGCCAAGGTCACTATGCGATTGATGATCCCTACCTCCGTGGATACACCTAGGGCGTCGTGACATCCGGACAGAGCGATCATTTGATCTATCTTGCGGTATAGCAACTCCCTCCATCGGTACGCCTTCGTCTCCCACCGAGAGCATTTAACAATCAACATGATGGGATGGAAAAGCTCTGCTTTAGCACACTCGAATAGCACTCACCTCGTCGTCCTTATCTAGAGCGTATCAAAGGCACTCCATGATGTCAACTTCCACCTCATGCTGAAAATGGGCAAGAAGGTACAGTCGGTGAGTCATTCGCCCAATCAGATGCGAGGATATCTAGTAGTGACAACTTTAACCAACTGAAGTGCAGCTAGGGGAGAGGGAGAGGAGGGGACACGAAAACACACTAAATAGCTAATTACGAGGCTATAAAATAAAAATCTAACCTGGTCATGCAAATATGGCTACTGCCAGCACCAGTCACTACATCATCTCTCCATGAGAATCAGCAAAATACGTGCTCCTTCTGCCTTTGGTGTCGGTATGCTGAATGAATAACAGTGATTAGTATATGCATGGAAATAGACTGATGAAACGGAAGAAGCAAATGCCTGGCATGAAAAAAATGAAAACAGGTGGCAAAGGAATGTAGCGGAATCACCAAAGCGTTTGATCTGTACACATAGGCAAGAGTAAGTGCAGAAGAAATGCGTAACCCCCAATTGAAGAATGACACTCTTTACTACCTCAGTAGTGCAATTGATTAGCAGATAAGTCTGCCGTTAAGACGTAAGATTTTGCTTAGATAATAAGTAATAATGACTTGGAGGGAAAGGTAAGCTAGCCTTTAGGAACACATGCTCAGCTCTTTGAACTAGTTCTTGCTGTCTGCCATTAAGAACGCGTAGACCTAAGAAAGGGGTAGAAGGGAGCAATGGAAAGGTGAGGGATGCGTACCTCTGTAGCTAAGGCACGTGTATCAACTTACCAATTAAAAGGAGACGCTTTATTGAAGCCTTTCTTGTGACGAATAAAAGGACCGAGGTTAGGGGAATGTTCCCCTCTTTCACCAGACATGTGCCACACAACCAGCCTGTCAGAAATGACCAGACCTGATGAGAGAGGGTGCAAGGCGCAACATCAGTAGAGATCGTGCCTCTTTCTGCAGTCGGCATTGTTAACGCCAGAGCATCCAACTCATGACTTCCAACAAATGTCTCCTCCTCTCGTTTGAAGTTCTGTCAAATATGGAGGGAGGTTAAGAATGATTATTAATTTCGGTCACAGTAATGGCTGCAATATTGCCTACCGAAGAGCCATTCCGAATGAGGGAAAGATTGACAACAGTGCTGGATAGTCTATCCGTCTCCACGGTGGGCTGCTTAGGCCACCCAGTACGATATCGATCGACAAAGGTGATGGGGAGGGGATACAGAGCGAATATATTGCGTACTAGCAACTCGCAGGCAGCTGTCAAATCACCCTCTGCGTCTGTATCGTTACCCGGATAGGGGTAGCTGAGGTACCATTTTGATCAGCTTGTGAGGCGGAATTAAAATACGCATGCAAATGACAACCTCTCACTCAGACGTCTCTCCCAACTTTGCACAGCGAAAGCCTGATCTAAGAGGCGCTCTGAGACGGGGAGAAAGTTCTTCCCAGGCATGTCGACTGTTGCATTGCCAACAATGGCTTGTGTTCGCGCTTTAGAGAGGCATTACAAAGGACGTGATGGAAGACGGTGGTACTAGTACTCTCAGTGACATATTGCCAGGCGCAAATGACACCTTTCTGTTTCTAGGAACTGGTATTTTGGCCATCATCCTTCACGACCTAGAATATCAATGAGAGGTTCTCGGCTCAAACAACTCCGCGGTCCATAAATATCCGGCTACGTTGTAGTGGTAGCAAGGAGATGGCCGAAAGCTAAAGCTTGCACGGACCTCAGCTTCTGCGGCCACGCACATCACCTCTTAGCCCTTCTGTACCCACCTACATGGGTCCTTCTTGCGAAAACCACCAATGGAACACAATTCGAATCGTGAGGTAAGGAAGTAGATTTCAGGAGGCTCGCCACCAGAACCCACTTGCAATCCTCGTCATCCACAGTGCATCGCCATTGTCGGTATTATTTTGGATCAACTGCAACACTGATCCCAAAACACGGTTCATCAGATCCCCTGTCACCGTGCTGACCGGACCGGTGGCCACATCCCATCCCTTCTCCCATCGTCTTCATCATCAGTATTGTCTCCGCCACCGTTGTCGCTGTCACCTCCACTACCACCCCTGCTTCCAAGTTCAAGCAATCCTTCACCTTCAGCATCCACAGCGGCCAGAAACTCCCCATTGTCGGAGCTGAAGGAGGCCGTCTTTGAGCCTGGTCGACGGCGCGCGTATTGTCGCTGAGCAAGGTTTATGCGCCACCAGGCCGGCAGGTAAGAGCATAACATGGGAAGGTGGCTTCCATGAGATGGGGCTCATGAGTGCCACTGGAACCGGCTTCGGCTAGGTGCACGATGTCATCAATGATTTTGTGGAGAGAGGGCAGGGTCTTGCCCATCTCTTGAAGCAGGTCTAAAATGCAGAAGTAACGTCAGGGATGGAAGGTACTGCTCAACCCTTCAAGGCGTCAGTTCTTCTTGACACTGATTATGGCCATTTGACAAAGCTGGTAAGTTGGTTTACACGGACTCACCTCTAGCTTCGAAGGCGTAGTCGGCCTCCTCTCTGTTGTATGCAGTTGATCTTGGATCGTGAACGCTCAATTTGGGGCTCAAGGAAAGCTACCGGGCAACAGGTGGTCAGCGCAGCCAGACATTCAGCCAGCATTGGCCGGTGTCGAAAAGGCGATACACAAAACCCACCCACCAACTCTCGTTCAGAAGCAACAATATCATGCAAGGTGGAAAAGGCCTTCTCACCGATTCAGCTCTTCCATCAGTTCGGGTCAATTGGCGTGCTATCGACCAGTCGCTCCCAACACGTAGAGGACATTGGGAATGCGGTAACAAGTGACCTGCAGATGACCCAAAAGCAGGTCCTCACCCACTTCTGTCTTGCTAATGTGCTCCAACACCGTCTTCAGTGTCGGTAGGAGGATCATGTGGAGGTAGTCAACGCTGCAGGTCCCACGTCGACTAGTGCCATGGCAAAGCAGACCAGTGGAACCGAAGTAAGTACAAGGAGAAGTTACCCACTTGTTGGTTTGTTAACCCACCTTGATGTGGGAGTACCTCCCAGAGTTGAAATTTCGGATGACGAGACTCAAGTCGTCCGTGCAGAGGGAGAAGAATGGCATGAGACGGAGTCGAACAAAGTCCTCTGCGTAGCTAATCTTCACAATAGCTTTGATATCGAGGCACTCAATGAGGCAGTTGAGACAGGAGACGGTCACATTGACGTCGGCACCGAAACAGCGAGTCGTCGGGTGCAAAAGAGGGAAGAACCTGGTGAAGAGCCTGTAGGTATAGAAAAGGAGAACAGGTGGTTGGGCTGGGTCGTTTTCAGACAGATTAGATAATTGCATGCTCCTATTCATTTCAAGACCTCGATTAGTCGACTTCAATTCCAAACCCACATCGTAACCATCTCCTTCTCTTCAATCGGCGCGCCCGAGTGGGGGTCGATGGAATGGGACTTGCGAGTGTAGAAGTAGCGCTACAGCAAGGGCAGAACGACCTCCATGAGGAGTTTCATAACCTCGCTGGTTTCTGTAAGGTTTTGCTGTCGACTGAACACACGACTCAACTTGTCCTCACGAGCCGTTGACATGGCGCCCTCCCCATAATCCACCAACGTCGACAGCAGACCACAGGCGAATCGGCTTAAAGGATGACCTAAATAAGAGCAATCAAGTGTCAACTTTTCTCATGCAGGAGACGGATATTGCGAAAATAATCATCTGTAGCAATAAAAAATGATGAATATTGGTCCCAGAAGACCCTTCCTGGGGTGACAGCCTACCACGCATCAGCGTCTCCCCTCACCTAAAACGCGATTTCGCACTGGCTCACGCATTCCTTTTCCCCTCCCCTCGCCTCCGCACGAACCTTATCCACGCACTCGCACTCACCTTCACCCTGTTCGCCAACGAATTGTTTGATTGCATTTGGCGCAGTGGTTGTCATCGTCGCCGTCGCGGTTTCGGTGGTATCCGCCTGCTGATTGGTTGGTTTGCAGGCGAGGCGATAGCCCCAGTACTGCAGGCAGCAAATCAACTTGTGATTCAGGCGACGGTGGCGTTTGTGCTCACGATCGGTCAGAATGTCGTAGGGCACCGAAAGTTGGTGAACACCGCCACCTAAACAAAGAAAAGACAGAATGACAATGATTGTATTTAGCCTCACATTCCCAATTGGTCAATTCCACCAAACGATACACGCAGTAGTGACTCACCAATTTCCTCAAGTTCTTTCATTTTCTGCTTCGCTCAGATCTGATTAGCATTGTGAGGCAGTCGTTCGGCCAAGTCAATCAATTCTCGAGTTACGTTAACTCCGTGAAGGTCTTTTGGGGACGAAATGTGTCCCTGTGGAATCCCAGTTTGCTAGAATTCAAAGAATTTGTAAAATTTCCCATCCTGATTGGCAAACAAAGCTCTGGTGGGCATAGATTTGACAAGGAGCCACTCGTGCAACTAACATGGGACATAGCGTCATTTGGGTGGCGCCATTCTACTCATATGTCAATAAGTAGTCAAAGTACCTGTGATTGATTACGATTACGCCTAGGAGCACTGTCGGGTTCGTGGCAGTGCGTGATCACTCAGGATGATTTAGCTTGATCAAATTTTGCAAACGCAGTAGTCAGATGCGGCGGAACCCTCACACAGTGGATGAATTGTCTTCGACGAAGGCGCAGTCCTGTTGCATCGTCCTCGCGGCATGCTCCCAAAGGATCGATGGTCCACCCAAGAGCGAGCATCGCACGTAGAGTCTCTGTCACCGGCTGGGTGCAGCGCATTTGATCCTAAAGATGGGCAAGGGTGTGTGAAATGCGATCATCGCGTCCAGTTGGAGAGTGAATAAGATCGCTACCCAAGAACGTGGAGCAGAAGTTGACGAGTTAGAAATCCACAGGATGACAGATAAGTAAACGAGAAGATGGCTGAACAGATAGCCAGTTATTCAGTGACTCGCACAGACAGGTGGACAACCGGTTAATCGCTTGCAGGGATGAATGGAGGGGTAAGGAGAAGGAGGGGATGGATCTAAGCTGGACAGGTGGATCTTCTTTCAAGCTCTCCATTTCCTGTAGGTGGGTCGTTTCGGAGGTCAAAGATAAAAACCGACTTATGTTTATCAAAAGATAATACATGTGCTGCAGTTAGAGACAAATCAAAAGCTTACAAGCGAGAGTTGAAAATAAGAAAAGAAATAATACTTGCTGTAAGGATGCTAGTAATGACTCCTTAAATCGTAGCTAATAGAATTCTTCCACTTAAAGGTAATACTTCTATTATTAATGGTAAGACGCTTCTCGTTTAGTAGCGAAGCGGAGTACATTTGAACAGTCCTCTCTCCCCGCCTTGGTATTTGTCAACACTGATCTACCTTGGACAGCATTCACAACATGAAGCCTGGCGGTTTATCACGACGAACTCCAACCCTCTCTAGTGAACATCAAACCATTTTGAAGGCATGAATTCTATTTGGCTATCGCATAGCAGGTACGTCAGCACCTAGCTGGAGCAGGATAATTGAAGTTACTTAGGTCATGCGTGAGCGCATGCTGGCCTTGCAATAGCAAATGTTTTGTGGCCTTTAGGGACATCTGCCAAGTGGTGTGAGGAGCCTTGGAGCAGGAGCTGGCTAACGGTCAAGAGTAAGTCCATGGTGTCCACAAGGAGTGAAGGAGCTTCAAAATCCCAAAACTACTTGCTTTATGCATCAGTTCAGTGGGTATGTAAATGTGGTTGTATCTCGCATAGTCCATCGCGACACTTTGTGACAGATAAGCAACCCACTTTGGGCGAGTTGAGTCTAAACGCAGGAAAGTGACTTCGCGAAGTTAAATTGTCATTTAAATTGGCGATGGGATTTGCATGGGAATTATGCCATGTCGTGTGTGGCTGTGGAGACCTGCTACTCAGTGGACATCATTCGACCCGGCAACCACTAATTCAGTTAGCCTCCTCCCCTTCCCATTGCATCTGTTTACCAGCCCAGCGCCTTCCAACCAATTTACCAAGAACTTGGTTGACTACCTTAGTTTGTGTGTCAACGAAATGCTTTCAAAGGACGTGTTGCTGGTTGCGATGCTTCCAACGCTGTCAAAACTCCCTGAGGCCATACATTTCACGCCTTAGTCGCGATGACACATTAGGATCAGAGAAGGATGTGTACACACCTAGCTGCCGATGTATGGGCTCGTAGTCAAAGCATCTGCGCGTTTTATTCTATCTAGTCGTTTGCCTTTTAATAGCATCAGCTCCAGTTATTAACCTGTTTAATGTGCGCTTCTTTTGTCACCACTCAATGTCGCTGTAATGGGTTAAGTAGTGTTCGAATTGCAAAAGTGGTGGAAAAGTTGGTCATGAAATTCACAAAGAGCTAAACGTGTTACACATTTGTGCATCGCCACCAAATAAACACAAATCGCCTCCTTGAAATGCTTATGAGTTGTTCCCGCTTAAGAGAAATAGGTGAGGAGACCTTTTAATGCGTCAGAACAAACAAGGTCACCGAGAGCCATAAAGGCGCTTTACATTATTTTATCGCATGTTTTGAGCTGATCACACTTCTTGTTTCCCTAATAGTGCAGTTGCGGTCAAGTAGCCAGTTGAAATAGTGCTTAACTAAGTAATACACAAAGTTATGCAAGCATTCCAATAAGTCGTTTCAAGTAATCGCAGCACCAAAATGCGTTTAAACGAACTCGCCTTCATCTACAAGTCTGGCAGATTTAGTTGTACCTTTTAAACAAACACTGCATAAAGACACAAATGAGAAGCAACTATTCAGTTTGCCTCTGGGGTCTAAATCTAAAGTGCTTTCCAAAGTCTCATGTCAGAATGAAATGTCAAAACCGAAAATAATTTGCGTGCACAATCACAGTCGAATGGCAAACCAATTGCATTGGTCAGAATGTTTACTAACGTACAGTCATAAATGAAACAATTGTGATACTTATGTTGTTTGAAAGTGGCCTTGCAGGTGAGAGGCGGGTCTTCGAGAAGGATGGTGGAGGCCTCGAACAGGTGATACTGGTGGCCCTCTCTTACCCCGGACGTGCTCAATTCCTGCCGAACCCGCATCACTTGCAGCAGTTTCAAGAAGCCTCACTCAACAGCAATTGCACCTCTGCAACCCATGCCTAAGGACTTTTTGGGCGAAAGGGTAGGGATTGATATTATGGGTCCTCTGCCACTTACCAAAAGGGGAAACCGGTCTGTTCCAGTTATGGTTGGCTACTTCACGAAAGTAGCCGAAGCAGAAGCCATGAAGTCGCAAGACACCGAAACAGTCGCATCAACCTTCTTCAACCGTTGGATCTGTCAACACAGAGTGCCCGAATCAATTCGTAGCGATCAGGCTCCTAACTTCGAAATCCGACTTTTCATTGAACTACGCAAGACTTTTGGAATCGTAAGGACGTGCACGACACCAGGGCACTCACAAGGCAACGGACAGGTAGAAAGAATGAATCGCACTCTGGTAGGACTGCTTCAGGCTTTTACCAAGGGTACAAAGCCGGAAGACTGGGATCTAAGCCTAGGACGCGCCTTCTAGCGTATAGAACCACAGTCTTCACGTCAGCGGGTGTTTCTCCGTTCGAATTACTCACAGGCTACGAAATGAGAGTTCCGTCAGACATTTTTCCACCGAGCAACGAAGCAGCAACCAACAATGTGCCGGAACACGTACCGCATATGCAAGAAGGGCTAGAAAAGACATTCAATATGGCCCGGCGACACTTATAAAGGTATTATAGTAGACAAAAGAAGTACTACAACAAGCACAGCTGAACCAGCACCCACCACGAGGGAGATCTCGTCCAAATATACAAGCTGATTCCCCTACTTGAAACTCACCGTAAATTTTGCCATCCTTGGAGCAAAGATCCCTTCCGTGTAGTAAAAGTTCTCTTCCCCACGAAACGCCTCGTCCGAAATGCGGTTTCCGTACCCAGCCAATAACGATCTACCATAATACGATGCGACCTTACAAGGGTACCCCACCGGTTGGCCACGAGTACGAAGTCTACGGAAATATGGAGAAAAGAAAGCCGTCCGATGGTATAACTAAGGCCAACAGACGAGAGTGGCATCGGGAACGGCGCTCAAAACGAGGGGGCTGTGTAATAGCTGTGGCGTTTAAATGCACTTTGTAGGTGAGAGACGGGAGGACAATTCTAACTTGGTTGCGGACACGCGTGCCTCCCCTCAGAAGACAGCAACTCCCTCGTCGTAGATCTAAGCCTACCGCTAATTCCCAATGGAAATATCCAAAGCAAAAACAATTGGCATGCACAATCATAAAAGCTAATTTCACAGGACACCTTGAGTCCACAATTACGGTCCTATGGCAAGTAAATTTCATTAGACAGAATATTTTTAAGCGTACAACCGTAAATAAAATAATTGTGATGCTTATGATATGTGAAAATGACCTCGTAGGTGAGAGGCGGCTTCCCGAGAAATTCCCCTATCAACTGCTACGGTATCGCTAGCACATAGCCTCTGTGTGGTTACAATCAAGAGGTCCAAAACATCCGACCACCTCTTAGCGAGGGTTGCGAAAATGAAGGGAAGAAAAGGAGGAAACGTCCACAACACTTTCCAATGTCCTAAAAAACAAATTTACTTTTAGGGATTTGTTATTTATTCGTAAATAGGCAGTCCAGCCCCTACCATTTCTTACATCTAGGAGGAAAGATCCACGTCAACAAACAAATATTTGGTTCTTTCTGCGAGTTGAATTGCAAAATTCGTCCCATTTAGAAAGCGTCTTCATTGCGTCCATTTACTCACACAGTGGTTTAGAGTCGACTTCATTACGGCATCAAACGAATCCATGTCATGCACATCAAAGCTGCAGCTTTCAGCATCTGTTTTAAAGTGCATCTTTTGTGCACAAATGCATTCATTGGTTCTTTGTTCTCACTTATTTACCAAGGGATAGATCCTCACATGCTAAAATGCACTCCTTAGCTTTTTGCATATGCGCCTTTGAAGGAAGCGTCCCGTCAGGTTTCGAGAAGCACTAATCAGACCTGTGTGGTGACTTTCGTTCCTATTGGATTGGCTTGGGACGGAGATGTCGGGAGAGAACTTTTGTTCAATGGGTTCAAGCGGTTCAGTCCCCACTTCAAAAGTCTACATCCTGACTTAGCAAAAAAACAACAAAATTGTGCTCTGCTTTAATTTGGTAAAAACGGAATGAGGATTCACATTCCATGTCAGGCACATTTCATGAATTTTACAAGTAGTAATGATTGCTTCGTTCCAAAACCTCCTCTAAGGCAGAAGAAGGCATAGTACTTGGACAGCTTACTTATACTCAGCAAAGAGGAGGGTTTTGAGGCTGATTGAACGGTACTGAATTGGAGAAGTGTTAGTGAGCCTGTTGACTTAGGCTACCGGTCTGCGGTGCTTCCTGATTGTAAAATATCTGGTCACGATCGTTGTCAGGCTGGTAGTGTGCTTGCACAGGCCTATGAGGCGCGTTTTCCATGGCAGCCTGCTGTCCGAATTGGTCGTCACTCAAAATATAGCACTGAATACTAAGGGAGCTAAAATAACACCATGGCCTTCTTCCTGGTCGTGAGGCGGCTCCCAATGTAAGCCCCCTCAATACACGTGGCGGGTGTCCCCAGAACCCTCACGGCTAACTACGTGGGCCACAAATCATCCGCTATTGTAAGGGCAGCATGCGTTCACTCATGACCCAAGTAGCCTCAATCGTCCCACTCCAGCTAGGCACTGGCGTGCCTACTGCGCGACGATTAAACAGATTTCATGCCTTCCAAATGATTTGGTGTCCACTACAGAGGGTTGGAGTTCAGTCTGATGAGCCATCAGGTTTTCGTGGTGTAGTTGCTATCCAAGTTATCTCAGTTTTGTTAAAGACTGAGGCTGTGAGTGGTCGTAGTGTAAAGGGAAGTTGGAGGTACTCCATTTTGCTATTAAGCAAAGGGAATCTTTCCACCAATGATCGAAGTGTTACCGTTATGCAAAAGGATCCTATTAGCGAAATTCATGAAGGTATTGCTTTCATCATTACAGCAGACACTTTTGCATTCCTCATTTCCAACTTTCATTTCTAGGCTTTTTAGCTTGCCTATATTTACTAACACAAGCTGATTTCTAGCCTCAACCTACAAAATGACATGTCTGCAGAAAATGGGCACCTCGAAAGACAATCTGTGGAGGCGGAAAACCAGTGCATGTGCTACTCACTTCCATTTTGGTCTTTGAGTGGTAAATACGGTTAGAAGCTTTTCCTTCGTTAGCTGGGCAAACTGAGCTGCTTACACTCTCGACCACCTTCTCTCTTGTGTGGCCGTGCGTTCCTCCTATTTGCCAGTTTGCTTGCACATCTTCAATCCGAAGACGCCTCACTTGTCGTGCGGATGATGCTTCGAGCACCAGTATTGCAGCGGAAGAGATGCAAGTGATTTCCCTACTCCATCAAATTAGCGTGATGTCGATTGCAGCTGGAATTCAAGATGCGCTCAGTTTGCATTCCTTTTCTTTGAATTATTTTGTTAGCCCAGATTGTGGCTTGCTATTCATTTAGCAGATGTCAACTCCAACACACGGTTTCACGACACTGAGATCGAAACTGGTGGAATACAAGGCTAGAGAATGCACCATTGGTGTAGAGGTTGGGTCGAATATTGATGGCACGGATCAGGGGCCTCGTCGTATAGCCAGTGCTCACAGCTAGCCAACATGAAGCGGTTGGTGCTACGAGGAAACAAATTCACGAATCAATCGCGCCAGTCATCAGAATCCGCGTGCATGCAAATGATTTCGGAATGGAGCTTGAGTGTCGGTCAGCTAGATAACAGTGGTAGACAGGGGAGGGGATGGGAGTGTGTGGGCCATCTCTTGTGTCCTTCACTTCACGCCAGACTACTGGACTTAAAGAATAACCGTTTTAGTACGAGGGAGAGCGATCCGTAAGAGTAGGCTCTCGTTTGTCCATTCAACGTGGACTTGATTTACCCTGTGGAAGCGGCTGCGCATTGCTGGCTAGTGGTGGTTGATTGAGGCCACTTCCGTACTCCGGTTACATCTCAACGTGACCTCAGATCCAACACCCAGTAAGCATTCACCCGTAGGTGAATAGCTGTGACACTGGGGTCTAAAGCATGTAGTTTTCGGTTTTGACGGCCTCATCCACTGAGATGAGAAGCATTTCATGCTCTAGATTCTGCAGCCGAGTGATGGGTCGGTTGAGGGATGAAGTGGGCATTAAGGGCATGCGAAACGAGTTTCATGCTCTGCGTCCAATTCAGCACCCTCTTCAAACAGATAGTCACAAACCGACGAAGGAGCATGCTATTTTTTCTTCAGGCAGAACTCCATTGCTTATCTCGGTTCCTCTCTCTCTCTCCCCCTTCCAACTTCATTTGGTTGGGCCCAGTTAGGCTGGCTCCAATTCATAGATGTTTTGGGTAGGGTTGTGGTCTATCGAAGCAGCATTGAGCTGCCCGTTGGCAATGAAGTTGGTGTCCAAATGTGAGGAGGGTTATGTAACGTACTTAGGGAGTTGGTTGTTAGGTATTGAACAAGCTATTTTGTCAACGCAAATGGGATTTTAGGATATAAACTGACCTGTAGGCCTTACAAGTGGCATGAAACGTGCATTTAACACGGATAATCATCGCTGCCAACCATTTGAACGGGTCAAGCTTCGTCATGATTTAGGCATGTGACGCATCGCTTTGCGTGGACTCTCACCTCCGTAACGATGGAAGCGAGGAAGTACATTACGCTGTTGGAAGAAGAACAGGAAGAGGAGGACAAACGATGATGCTGGATTGAGTGAGGTGCCATGTCTCTAATGGGAGGGCACAACATCCACTCTCCTTCTTCCGTGCATGGTCACATCTATCTTCTGTTGAAAAATTTTTAAATCTTGACAGCATAACTGACAATGTGTCACCTGTTAGACCTTTGATTGACTACAATCCGAACATCTAAATCAAGTTCTGCATGTGATGCTGAAATGTATCCCACATCCGACTTGAGAGCTTTTAAAGCTTTATCAGAGCTGTGAAGCAGATGGAAGCGTATCACAATGACATTATTTAAACATCCTAGCATTAAGAATCTACCTGAAATTTCATGCTGACTGGATGGTTTCATCTGCTCTAGAGGCCTGTCACTCCACTACAGGCTATTTATTTTCAATACGCTCTATAGCTCAGGAGCGAGTTATTGCCCAATTAGATCCGCATCGATTATGAGTGCTGGTAATTGCAATTTTCCACCACATCACTCCATGCACCATCAAACCTTGCTACCCTACATGCTCACTGCAGCCTTTTTATTCAAACCCATTCCATGGTGGTGCTGGATAAGCCACCTCATCATCTGCACTATGGAATAACCCTCCTCCTTGCTTTCAGGCCCACTTCCAACACACCATGCGTATCGTTGTGATAGATAAATGCAGGTGTCCTGCAGCCTCAAACCACTGGATTTTCAGCAGAGACACTTATTCATCTATCGTTCCCAGACCTTTCGGTGGACAGCGAAGCCATGTGTGAGCTAAGCCAGTCTCTCGACAACAAGATCAACATCGTTCTCGCGTTCAGACACCAGAAATGTCGCTATCCATCAGGAACTAGATTCGCAAACACAATGGCGTCCTTCTGATGAGACTCGTCCCAGGAAACCTCACGAAGTGCTGTTGAATTCCAGGCATTTGCAAGCCACAAATGACTAATAGGCCACTACCGTAAACCTGCGAATGCAGTGAATTACAACCTCCTCCTCCTTTTCCAATCGATTTTGTGTTGCAGCAACTCGGCTACTAAAGCACAATCAGTAGCATTGCCGCGTAGGGACGCATCTGCGGCGAAGAACTTATGCAATGCAGCAGATGGTAAGTGTCTGGTTCATTATGATCCGTGTAAAGTTGTAGTGAGCGAGGACATTTGTCGTGGCTGCCAGTACGATTGGAACTAGGATTTGTACCAAGTGGCTTGAAAACTATACTAAATGTTTGCCTGTCGAAAGGTGCCTTGGTGCCTTAGTCAGAGCACTTAATGCATCCACCTACCACCTTCTAATTGTCTCGCAGTCTCTGCTTCTACATCTTTCAGTAAACACATTACTCCCTCCTCCCCTTCTGCTATTGAACTGGTTTCGTGATCCGTGGTGTAATGCGCATGAATTAGAGCATTAAAGACGACAGCCACTGAGGCAGACAATGTGTTTGTCATTGTGCTACAACAAGCAAAGCACGGTCAAAGTTTCTTTATTGCCAGACTATGTGGTGGCGCGCCTAATAACCCGGTTAAATAACCAATCAGAGTGAGAGGCACTCGATGGATGCAAGTAAGCCTGATGGCTCACTGTGGCTGCTGGCGAAGGTTTCCATTGCAAAGCTCTTCCTCTTCAGTGTATTGTAGCACACGGCTAATGCAACGAGAGGACTGTGTGGCACACACTGCATTGTACTGCAAGAACAATGCAGCGAAAAGTTGATTGGGTGGAATATAAGGTGGGCAGAGAAGAAGGAAATCTGTTTTTTTAACCCAAATTTGGTCACTGTTAGATGTACAGATAGATTCCTCCTCTGTAATGTCTGCATTGCTTTCCACGAAGGTGAGCAAAGTCAGTAGACACTCGTGAGCATCCTCGCGGCAATCTAATTGCTGTGAGACTCAGCAAGATCAACTCATCTATATCCACGTCATCTTGCTGCCTTGCATCACATCAGACTCACTTGACACAGAGTGGACGAACTCGTTGTTGGCACTGCCACCGGAAGTGTGCGGCGAATCATGCGCTTCCCAAAATCGTCTAAAAGCAATGTTCACAATCTAATTAAATCTTGCAATCAACACATGGCCCAAGATCACAAGCATGCAGACGCATGTGCGACAGCAGCAGTCCTGTTGGCATGACAAGCTGAAGTGCTGCATCGGCACAGCAGTGGCTGCCGCAACTCTTTAGTTATTAACTGAGCCTAAGGAAACTTATTGTTCACCTCTGTTCAAGCAATGTATTCGAGGTCACGACGGTACTCTTAGATACGGTGGAAGAAGCACTGCAGAAGGGTGGTTGGGCTACACGCTGTGCGCTCCTATCTGATGGTCAGGCAGCCCAAAATTTTCTGTTGCGAGGAAAATAAATGGAAAATTCAGGTGCAGTTAATATATCAGTGGCACGCTCTCATGTAGGATGAAGATGAAGGGATGGAAGAATTACCTTGACAACTAAACTCCCATGAATGTCAGGATCTACTTGTAACTAGTACGCGTAGGCTCATTCAGCTCAACTGGACAAAAACGTCCCCCCACCTCCACTCGTCCATTAAATTCACCTCAACTCTGCTCACTGCCCTCAGGTGCGCCTGCTATTGCAACATCCTCTCCTTGATTGCGCCCGACTAAAAGGGCAACTCACTCGGAAGGTTTAGAAAACCAAGTTGGTGCTATGAGCATGGAACTCTCCCTTTTGAACGTCACACTGCACGCATGCTGCGGTCTGGTCGTCATCTACTAGATTTCAGTCAAAATTGAACATTGCAAAAAGGTTTGCACTGGTGTAATGTCAACCATAACCACTCGTCTTACTGCTCTATATGGAGGTAAACTCTGGCAATCGTGGGACGGATGCATGGGTTTTGAAAAACAGTGGACATACTGATTCAGCCTCTGGCCTTGGAGGTTACCCTCATTGTGAGGAAACATAGTACCTATGGAGGACTCGCCCAGGGAATAGAACAAGGAAAAACTGCTATAATAAGGTGTATGAGATCTGCTTATCAACCCCTCTCAATTTAAAAATCGCAATCACTTAGAGGCTCAAGGCAAAGGTGGTACGGGAACAGTGAAGCTGCGCTGAAATTGCTTGCCGAAACAAAGTGGCCACATTTCCCGCATATCTTCGGAGGAGTAGAACGTCACACGAACGAAGGAAAACTCTTGAGAAGCAATTGAAACAGTGCGAAAAGGGGCTTGGCAGAAAGAAAGAAAGAAAGAAAGAAAGAAAGAAAGAAAGAAAGAAAGAAAGAAAGAAAGAAAGAAAGTGAAACCACTTGACTCCGCACACGCACTAGTTGAGCCCGAATGTGAATGGCCTAACAATCTACCAAGAGTCTGTTAGTGAACTGATGTCTACTCTTCGCAAGATAACAAATGTCAGAAGAGACTCCACCTCTCTAGACAATCGCCCTTAAATTTGTCTTTCTAAAATATTAGCTTTGACGGGAAAGTTGCAGAAATGAATGGAATCAGCGAAAAGCAGTGCCATCAGGGAAGACGTGATGGTGAACCGAGTTACGGGAGCGCTTTGTCACTCGTTCATTTAAAACGGCATTGATTCTCTGCAATGAAAATAGGGGAACAAACAGTTGCAGACTTCCCATCACTCTTCCAGAAAATTCTCAAATAAGTCACTACTTAATCGAAAACTCACAGTGCTAAGCGCAGGCAAATAAGAAATCCTAGGAGAAATGAAGAGAACAGCACAATCAATTCGGCATTCATTCCCAAGGACATTAGGAGCGATTCCCATGCTAAAAGAAAAGAGCAACTTCAGGCCCACCAACACAACAATAAGAGCGATGACACAGTGGGAAGAAACAATAATGTGGAGGTCAACTGCAAAACACCACGGATCAAGCCCTCGATGATGAGTCTCATGCCTGTTACGATCGATGTCACCATCCCTGACCGAGTCCAGCATACCTGTGGACAGACATTGACCTATTCGTAGATGCCCTGATGATTAATGATACAACCCTTGGGATAGACGTAGATCGACTACACTAACACCCGATTTTGGGTCCCGCGTCCGTGCCGATGCGATCAGGCTGACAGACAGGACCATGACGATAAGTCGTGCAGCCCTTCTGCTTGCTTTGGGTGATTTTGAACACTCATCCACCCATTTCCATCCCGCGTAGTCCATTCCATTGATGATGATCATGATAATAGTAATAATGACACTGCTCAGTGCGAGCCAGCTAGCGCTGCATCCCACCATCAGCGAAACCTGCACTCTTCAACCCACAGTACCCGACATCAGCTCGCCCTGACCTTCAACTGGTACGAAGAAGAGCGAATTGAGTAATCCATCAACTTATAGTCGGTGTTTTTTCTCTTTCCAGTAGCTTTCCATTCTATGACTAAAGTTCTTCCACCTAACATCTTGGCTATCCCTAGTCATTCACCTACCACTATTTTAATGCTTTCTGGGAGCACTGTAGACAGGTCTGCCTCGACCAGCTTCATATATCTACCGCATGTTGCCCGAATCAATCCCCACACGTTCCACAGGTCAAAGAATGGGCAGGTAGAGGATGGGCAAATGCCTGCACAGTCAAATGTATCTCCTTTAGCAGTCTAATGCGAACTCGCTGCTTAATATCCCGTTCAGGCGAGAAGCGGAAACGAAATTTGCATCTAAAACGCAATAGGAGCACCGAGGGCATCAAAACAGGTTCACTCACGCTCATGTTTCTCCTCATAACTCACCACCACTAATTTGCTCAGTCCGTAAACATACCAAAATACTCACAGCCTGTTCGCTCCTGAGGAGGATATGAAAGCGGAAAGTATTACACTAAGGTGGCCGTTGAATGCCTAAAATCGCTCGTCCCAACTCTTGTTGCATGAATCCAAAACGATGTGTCGAAGGAGGCAATGGTTTCCTCTACTGCAGTGCAATTGCGATCGAGGCTTGGAAAAGTTACAACTAATAGAACATAAAAAGTCCCCAAGCACCGCAAGGCAAAATTATGTTGTGCAATGGAGATGTTTATGCTGCAGCAATATCCTCGTCCACTTCCACTCCCCTGCAACTAGCCCTGGCAGAGCAGGCTGGTTCTTGTGAGACATCGTTACCGCATCACATTAAAGAGTAGCCTCTCAGCCCCGAGGAAATCCACCTTCCCATCGAGCTGGAGGCTTGGGTCGTATTACCGTCTTTCGCCCAATTGATACACTTTAGGCGACATGGGTGTCACGCATCAGCATTCAATTTTACCGAAATTTGGGAATCAATCCCACATCCAAATAGGTTCAGCATTAGCCAGTCTTCGCATGATTAGATCAAAGCAATCTTTCCAACAAAATTGTTGCCTTTTTCACAAAGAATCTGGGGGCTAAAACTCAGCTAGAAATTACTGGCCCATCCAAGGCCTGCTCTGCTTACTATTTCTCAATGCACGCGTTACCAGTGATCCTCTGTGATTCAATCACCATCGGATGTGAAAAGAGATCCAGCGAAACTCGACCTGTTTGAGTTAAATAAATTGCACACGAGGTCACAGGCGTTCACATAGTGCTCCATGCTCGCTGTCGAGATGGACGACTACTCTTGCCTCATATGCTCCGCGAAGCTCACCAACTACATTCTGCTTCGAGCACACACGGCACGTGTGCATCAAGGTAGGCGGCGTGCACGTTCACAAGGCTTGCGTAAATTTACAGATTCCAAACAAAGTTATTGAGTTATTTGCTGTTGTGTGTACAACCTCCTGCTTTGCCTTAACCAACCGCCTTTTAATAGGTCATCTAGGTTAAGCCTTACACATTAGAAGCTACGCCTGCAATTTGCCCACAATGCCTTTCGACAAGTAGAAGTCTCCGAATGCTTTTAGTGCATCAACGATGTAAGAAAGGATTAAAATTGTCTTCTGCTTTATCCTGCCACATCCGTGTATTCGTGGATAGTAGCAAGTGTTTTATATTAACCCTCGTATGCAGCATCAAACTACAAGAAATGCCACAATTGTAGCCTCCCGTTTGAAAGTTTTGACCCACTTCTGCATCACTTCATTGGCGCACACATTGGTGAGTCTGCAGATGCTATGACGCAATCGACTTGCTACTGCTCTCTCCTGACGTGGCGCCCATTCGAATTTCGCCCAAACTTGTCCCTGACGTGAAATGTTGCAGCAGAGACTACAGAGCCCTCCAAAGTGCGCTTTTTCTGCACAGAATGCTGTGAGGACTACCCAACGTGGGATGCACTGAAGGAACACTTCAGTACACATCAATGCTGTGCGCCTTCATTCCTCAGACTTACTCTATTTTGGCTGCTCGTACTTGTTCCCCATGTCTTTCGCTTTGCGGATATTTGGCAGGAACTGCTCAGTTGAGTGGATTAGCACCTTCCGTTTCGTTAGCTGTGTAAGTTTACTAGCTAATTTTTTTCGATTTGCCACGTGCCCTTTGAGTAATGGCCCATTAGGCTGAGACCATTTGTTGTGTACAGTCTCAGTTTGACCCGAGTCATTTATTAATGCGGATCGTGCTTTGAAACATTGCTAGGGTAATTTGTGTTTGCTTGCGTTTCAGTCTCGGTTGACGTGCAACCCTTATCGCGTTGGTTGAACGGACGCGCAGGACGCATTGAGTTTCTAGTATCGCACATTGCTCTCCGTGGTTTACGCTATGCGAAATGTACAACGCACCGTTTATTCGGCGAATGGATTCAAATTTTCCGTCTGGAAGAATTGCAAGAATTTGCTTACTAAGACAACTGAGATCCTTAGTAGGAGTCCGTTAGGCTTATTATGCGCGCGGATTGCGTTGCATCACCTTTTTATTCGTGATGGCCTCCATCTACACCAGGCTTTGAAGCGCCTACAATCAGCCAGCACAGTCCACGTCATGAAGACGTGGGGAGGTGTGATGTAAGTGGGTTAGTGAATAGCTCCTTCTTGGAAGACGCGTGCGATAAGTGTAGGAGGTCTGACTGTCTATAGTTTTGTTTTTCTTTGACTGTCGAAATTTTAAGCAGCAATTGATTGCTTCAATTTGCTGATTCGTATTTGGAGGGGAATACATTTCATTCAAATGCTAAACTTAACCATTGAAAGTGTACACGCACTACTTAGTGCGAGTTTACACGTTGCAAACCTTCACCATCACCGTGCATTTTCGTGATTCCTGACAATACTGTCAAATAGAGAGTGGCTATTTGATGGTTCATTTACTTATGCCTGACCTACCTGACAACTTCGGTGGCCTCAGGTCATGCTTTCACTCCGCGACATGGAACTTTCGACTGCGCCGTTATAAGCACAACTCTTCTCCATGTTAGTGGCATGTGTTCTGTTGTCTCAAACCCCACAAAGAATCCTGTTTTGCATGCGATGGCATAAACGTGTAACTACAGCGAACTATATTGCAGTCAATGCCCTACTTCTCACTTACCATTCTTGGCACTTGATCACAATTTTAATGATCGTCCACTTTCCCCATCACCTTGCATGCCTGAATTTGCAATCACAAAGAGGTCGCTGCAATACTGTGGGATGAGGCCAAAAGGAGCTTACTAAGGATTAGGGAACAACTCTGCACCCTTTATTTGGACACTTGTGTTTTGCACACCTCACAATTACACATCATTTGCATGCATTTGGTAGACCTTAATGACTAGAAATGAGGGATTTATTAGCAGCGGCTGCACAGTCTTGTGGTTTCCGTTCCTGTAGACCGCCCTCCCTGTAGAGGCGATAGGTCCCTTTTCTACGCACGTCCACTTCCCTCTCGTTCTCCTTTCTGCCTCGGGCACTTTTCTTGTGATTGCACAGTGCCAAATGAGATGGTGGTCTAAAGAGGGGTCGCAGCATTATAAGCAATAAAGGTGAGAGTGTGAGTGGGGTAAGGCGGCATTTCTCTATTTTATTATAATGAACACAGATTTTACACAGTTGGGGTTAACTGTGGAATGAGATCGTGAGTCAGTCAGCAAATCGCTTGAAACTTGCAAAAATCCATGCCTTCATTTTTAGACGGCATGTGGTGCATCAAATGCAATACATTACGAAACGATTAAGTGTGGATACAAAGATTGGACGTGGCACTAACATCCCTGACCTATTCTTCTTAAATATCAGCTCTACTTCAAATCTAGATATGTATCACCCTGACTCTACCACGGGCACAGCTCATATTACTCCTCGTTTGACAAGGCCACATCCCATTCTAGTCAGTGCTTCGCACGAATCTTTGCCTACGATGTGATACGGTGAATGAAAGCAATCTTCGGCACACCTCATTCAGCATTTGCAAGTATAGCCGCAATGTTTATTAATGAAGCAAGTTCTTGTGCTTTCTGCTGACACGCAGACATTGAAAACACCATTCTATAAAAGGAGACATTCTTTTATTTAGTCAAATCAGGTTAGATAGTTGCATAGGCTGAGTGGGCTACGAGCAATTGTTCATTTGACATCCTTGGTTTCGTGTGAACGACAGTGCCATTCCAGCTAAATTGGTAAACCATATGTTTACAATTTCTTTTTCCTCTCCCGTGATCACCCAAAAGCCAGGCTCCTCAAATTAGTAGGAAAATGTGTGCAATATATACATGGCATACACAGCACTACCCGACTGGATATTGCTTCGCTAGCCCAATTACGCACCTCAATCAACGCAATGTTTTGCTGCAGATCCTTGCAATCTGTCATACAATGCGTGATTAGCGACGAGGCTTAATAGATTTAGTCCTTTCAAGGAGGGTGTTGCAGCGTGCAGAGACTTCCTTGAAGACATTGAAGTCAGAATAGTAAGGCGGAATGCATATTCAGCAAAGAGGGAAATGGCGCTGTTAATCACGGAACGGAGGTCATTCCACCTAGCTAGGGCAATATAGTCACCTAAGTGACCGCAGCTAAGCCGGCTGTCGAACAAACAACGTAGTGCATAGTCCCTCCCTCCTTTTGAGCGTCGTCCACGACTCCCCTGATAAATCTCCCGCGTCAGCCATCACAACGTGATTAGTACTGGAAGAAATACTCACTAGCTCACTGTCGCATTCATCGAAATCCGAACGCACCCGAGGAGATGCTTGACCGCAACATCGTGAATCCCTCTTAGCAGGTTGACCGCACTCGGAGTTGCGTCCGTTGTGGAAACTAACTTCAGAGTAAGAGATTCTGCAGACAATCAGTGTGTCTATTGGAAGACGCTAAAATACGGGTCTCCTTATGCAGGCACATTAGAGGACCCTTCCAAACAAAGCTGTTCCATGCGGTTCACGGCCGCTGGCGTTTCAGTTGTTGATGGGTTTCTTGCAGAACATGGGGTGAGGCAGACGGCATTTGTCAACCCTCCTGTTGTGGAATACCAGTAATTTACCTATACGAGGAAATGCACTTTTCGCACCGCTAGTTCGCCACAAGTGAAACAGTTCGGGATAGAAATCCTATAGGGTCGGGCGCGCTTTCCGCTGTCACCAATGCAGCGTATCGAGACTTCGTTGAAGGCAAAAGAAAGCATAATCATGGGGCAGAATACATGTACTCAGCACGCAGAGCGAACGAGCTGCTAGGCAGTGTAGTTACCTAAGTGAAAAGCGTGTCCCGAAATTCAAAGCATATTCGAAGGCCTCATCGTCTACTGTTTCGTAACAAGTCTCCCCACACTTCCCGATGACACCCAACTGCTCTATTTACACTGGTTTTAGCCTAGCAGCTTATTTATCAACGAGAGCAAAGGAGGGGAAATCCCACAAAACCCAATTTGATAACGGGCCCTCATTTTCGCCCAACAAATTAATCAAAATTCAGAATCATTTCAGCTCAGCAGTGCTCTAGAAACCTTTACTATGGATAGGGAAGCACATTCGAATTTGCCTCGGTTCCACCTAAAATGGTTTGACTGTCCTCTGGTTGTGAACCGGTTAACTAGGCGAGTGTATTTTTCCCCACAAAAAACGTTGGGAAAGAATGCAACAAATATGACCCCTCACCTCTTGCTGCAATTTCAAAAAACACTTAAAAGTACCACAGCTAGCTAACGCTACCATGCTGTAAAAAGACACTTAGCTTAGTGCACGTGAATTTACCAAGGCGTAGATATTTTGATCATGTCAAGCGTCTCATAGCCATGGTAACGTTACTGTCGCGCTCCTATCGGGACTGTCCTGAATGCAAAAGATGGCATAATTTATGGGCAGAATGTATAAATGCGTCAAGCGGAAGGGACCTGATACTGCTGGCATGGCTCAGGGACCTGTCCACCCTGCAGAGGCAGTGTAGCACCCTAAGTGGCCATAACACAAGCTATGAGTCGAGCAAGCAACAAAGTATCATAATTACAGATAAATGAGGAAAGTGGAAAACGGACACCGACTGTGGAATGTGAGGTTGTGAGGATGAAACTCACTTTTCCTTCTTCCTCCCGCCCTCCTCCCTTCAAGTCCGCCAACACCATCTATGCCAATGAACGCTCCGCCGTACCCCTTCCCCATGCAATATCACATATATGCCAACAACTCCCATTGCAAATGTTCATGTTTCTTACATATTTGGTAGTCACTCCATTTCTTTTGGAGACCAGTCTACAGCAGATGCTTATTGCTATCTTTAAGCATATCCATGATATAATTCTTCTTACCCTTGTCGCATTTTTCAAAGTGCCACAATTATTCTCCCCATTTCAATTTTTCTGCAACGTCTCGCATTTATTACTCACCCTGCGATCACTCGACCGCTTTCCAATCATATTCTACAGCAGAGCGTCCAATGTTGTGCTCTAACGTCTCCGTTTAAAACCCACTCGACTCTAACTCTACATTTCCATATTTTGCTTTTTATTAACTACATTTGCTTCGCTATCGCGTCCCATCAGCGTGGCATTATGGCATTCTCAAGGTCGTCGCCGTCTCACCTTCAGGAGCAATAGTCCTTTATCATAAACTAATAAGAGGACGACACGAACTCATTCTTAGATGATTTAACCAAAATATTTTGCACCAAGCCCTCCAGATGATAGCACCGCGTGGCCTCTACTTACATGTCTTCAGCTCATGCAACAATGCAAGATCATGCATTTGTTTTTGAAATGACTTTTCCAATACTCCACATTTATTAGGACGTGGAAGCAGATTTTACAATCGAAACTTCTTGCTTGTTTCCAAAACACGGGTCCTGGCTCTGAGAAGGCAGTTATTAATGCTGCAGCTAGTGCCTACATCACCTCACTTTCTTCCTGACAGGCACGTGATACAAGTCTAGCCTTATGAGAAAGCATTTCATGTTATTTTTTATTCAACAGTTCGGTCACCCGCTTATGTCACAACGTGAGTTCAACAACATTGCTATGTTTGAGGACCAGTGTCAACAACTAGAGGGAGTCTTCACTGCTCTGCCAACAAGGCAGTTGAGGGGCCAGTGGACTAAAGTTACATTGGGCAACGATACAAAGGAATGCAGACACACTAACAGATGTGATCAAAAAGCATCCAATAAACTGATCTACTACGACCTCCATCCCATCTGGCCATTTCATTCAGCAGGTCATTCAACCACATGCAGTTGTCCAGCAATGGTGCCAGCCATCCCATCTATTTAAAGGCACCACGTACTGAAATGACAACATCGCAACATTCCGAGTCACCCTGGGGAGTAGGAGCTATTGCGAGTTTATTCAAGCAGTGTGCGACCTCCCCTCCTTCTACATTTCTGGCACACGTGTCCCTAAAAGTGGTTGGAGGCATCGTGCCTTCTTTCCCTCAGCACAACCCCTCCACCTCACACCCACCCACCCACTCACCTACAAGTTACACATTCTCAAGACCAAGTAGTAGCATTTCACTCTTCTAACAATTCACGACACACTTAGCAGTGGGATTCAAGCACCAAATGAGGACTGCACTTTTGAAGCGCATACTCATCACCTGTGCCAACAAAGTGCAACCAAGCAGAATCAAAACACTTCTGCAACTGCTGAAGCAAAATACGCCGCAGCTGTCACACAGTCACACCAATAGACTGTTGCCAGCAGCGCTTTAAGCCGCAACCACACATCTCCACCACCAGTTCCCCCATACGTATTGAAGCTCCTCCAGATTTCCCCATCCCCAAAGACAAAAGGAGACATCATACTCGGGTAGAATACATAGACATGTATTTAACATACCAGCGACACACCCACGAAGGTTCAACGACGAGGCAAATGAGTCGTCTCATCACCAGAATCCGTCATTCAACAAACCATCAGAGCATTGCACAGTCCACTGCGCCTTGTCAAGCACAGTCCTCCGTGCTCTCTTCGGCAAGGGTAATGCATCCTCAGTCTCCTCATCCCCTATGGCGTAAGCTCATTCCCTATGGGATGGAGAAATGTGCCAACCATCGCGCGTGTCCATGACCAGTGGAGAAAATGCTAGCCTAAAAGCGAAAAGCCAAACTCCTCTCAACCATGCGGCGCCACGACGACTATTATTATAGAATAACTAAGCTTTCATGCGGCCACCAGTCTGGAACCTACTGTTGCATCGCTGGCATGCCAAGACAAACACAACCACTTGTTTCGGACAGCGCAAATACACTCAATACCATCAAATGCCAAACGACCGTTAACACCCACCCACACACACAAGACCTCTGAAACCCCACAATTTCATGTGACGTAAGCTGCATCGGTAAGAATCTGCAGAAGCAAGTTGAGCATGAAGTCGTCGAACACTTTCCATTTCGCTCACAGAGTAATCACATCCGGGTAACAAGTCACCCCACTCACTGCAACACACGTGAGGACGCCATTAAAAACGCCTCTTTGACCAAGCTATACATACGTGGGAACGCGTCCACAGCTTGCATCTTATCTTAGGCCTCAAACATTAGACAGGCGATTATCGAACGAGGCAGTGAATCGTACAGAGAATCATACCCACATATCAAAGCCTCATGATATACCTACACTTCCGACAACTCCACATCTACTCCATATCGGCTCCAGCTCATATCACAGCCATAAAAGCGACTACACCTGAACACCTTAGATTGACTGAGGAAGATAGCAACATCTCATTCAACTTATCCAACATGCTTACCAAGTTACAGGGTCACTCTCGTTTCGCTACCGCGTGGCACCCACACACCGCACTCAGTACCTCATAAGTCTTCCAAACACAAAACTGCGCCGCTTATGTACTGTGCAAATGAATAGTCCACAGTGAGCAAGAAAACTTGCGACAGCATCAACAGGTCGAATAATCGCAACACCACAGCTGGCCATGACCACGACGACGACGACGACGAGTTCAAAGGCGCTCAATGCAGTCTCTGTGGCTTCCCACGGGTCGGCTTCCACATCCACATTTCTCTTGCCATTTCCACCATAAACAACGATAGACGCCGTTGGCGGTCTGATGAATCTGCGATGTTGTTAAAGAGCGTCCCATAAACGGCATTTAAGACTCTGGTGCCGCAGGAGCGAGCGTTAGTCAGTAACACTGCTCACAATCATCATCCACCATCCCTAAGAGGCTGACAAAATCAAAAAAAAATACTCTGCTCGCAAGTTCCATGTGCAATTCGCGAAAAAACACTCTCGCTTTACTTTACGTCTGCAAGGACTCCAGTACCAAGTAAGCCAAATGCTTGGCAGATTTTCCACACTCTAACAACAAATGAGATCCCACTCGCCATGAAACCCTCCTTCATCAAGCAACTCACCACATACCAAGCCACCGAGACAACTGAAATTAATCTCTTCCACTCTTGCTAAGCACAACGAACAAATACGAGTGTTGTCTATGGACAATAAAAGCATCTCCAGCTTTTCTTCGTGAATCTCGCCCCAAGAAACTTTGCAAATACGGGTTTACATTTCGAAATCTGTACGTATTTGCACATGCCTACCAATTGGTACGTCTCATGTATTAGAAATTGATGACCCGGAAAATAGTATAGAAGTGCAGCTCCATACGCAACGAAAGAAAAGTAAATCAATGGAAAGGTGAAGAATACACACCTCGAATCGCAAAAGCAAACAAACATTAATTCACCAAAAGGGGCTGGACTAGGTCCAATAAAAAGCTTGTATTAAGTCTCTTTAATTTCTCTAGTCCAGCATTGAAACAAGCATCACCACAACTCACCACCCCTTCCCAACGGAACAGTAAGCTTTCTTCCCATGTCAACTCCAATCTCGCGCTCGTCTCGACACTTTGGCTTGCGCCCATGTAATTACCCACATTTTATGCCAAATGCACCGATAGTGCCCACGACATGATCCACATCACGGGACCAAGGAGACGCCTCACCAGGTGACTCGAAAATCTTGCACTGTCTGCCATTCCACAAATCATCCCAATGTCCGTCTGCCACCATTGCAAATCCGTGGTACTTAAAAAGGAGAAAAAAGAGAAGACGGGGAGTGAATTCCAACGCAACGCAAAGTTAAAACACGCAAACGCAAGTAACGAAAACACCTCAAAAAGCAAACATTTAAGACGCCTACAGGGTGTGGCTCACATATCAATGCAAACACTTCTAAGCAAACATTTACAAGTCCCCAAGTGACCATTCTTTTAGCTCTGGATCATCCCCAAGCACTAACTCAAATCAAATCTGAGGCTATGACTCAATTACTACATGACTAATGACATTTCGCAAAGACACTATCAACATAGAACCAGGATCACAAGGCTAACAAGCAATCAAAGAGCCAAGTGTCCCACGCCCTCGATTTCCCCTCTACCAGCACAAACATCATAGCAATGAAACGAACCCACATTCCTTCAAGCACTAAACATGGAAGCACTTACTAACAACTAGTAAAAATGCCTAAAGCAATAGCAAAGTCTAGATACATATTGGGTGCTGTCAGGTGATACCTCTGTTCCTAGAATAAGATACTTCACTAGAAACATGCATTTCCGCACATATGAAGATTATAAACACTGCTCGTACCAAGAACAGCCAAGCATTAACCAGGATCTTCCAAAATTTGTGCGAACAAAGCCCCTCAAGCTGAAAAACGAGCACACCAAAAGCTACCCAAAAATCCACACCAGGACAAAATTCAAACCAGTCGCACAAGACGTGGTCAGCAAAAAGACGAGTGCGATTAGCATTTAATCTGATAAACTACTAAAAGCTATTTATTTATTTATTCCTTTATTTCTATATCTACATATTCGTGTTTATTTGCAGAGATATTAATCAAATAATTGTGTGGAGCAGCGCGCCTCCGAAAGAAATTAGGAGGAAAAATGATTAAAAAATAAAATAAAATTGCAAGATAACTACGTCCTATGTTAACTAAAGGATCGGAATTATAATTCTTTGCAGGAGTTAGCCAGAGTGCTCAAAACCAACTCCGACATACAAGGTAAGCTTAAGCTTAATCTTCCCCATTTTTAATTGCATATACTGTAGCGTCCCGAGGCTCGCTTTAAGGTAAAAGAAGGCATAGTAGTGGAGGTAGAATACATGTATTCTGGAAACAGAGGACTTGGAGGCTGTTGGCACGGCCCAAAGACCGACCAACCGGCTCAGTACAATATGGCCACCCAAGTGACCGAAGCCGGCAGTTCAAACAAACAAAGTATTACATATACACTACTGCAATTGTAATACTTTGTTTGTTCGAACTGCCGGTTTCGGTCACTTCGATGGCCATATTGCACTGAGTCGGTTGGCCGGCCTTTGGGCCGTGCAAACAGCCCCCAAGCCCTCTGTTTCCAGAATATATATTCTGTCCCAGTACTATGCCTTCTTTTACCTTAAAGGGAGTCTCGGGACGCTTTGATGGATTTTATCCTGCTACATGCCACTTCTGGCTAACTTTGGTGGTGTGAAAGAATTGCATGTGCTACGGATGCGAGAATCCCTCACATTCCATAACAGAAGGGTCGAGATCGACGTTCATCTTTAACACCTCCCTCGCCCTTGTGTTCGACAGGGAAGCTATTAACAACTGAAGCGACACTAGCCGTGAACATGAAGTTCAGTGGAACTGCCAAGGAGGATCAGCGACGTTGTGGTCAAGCATCCTCCGTAGGTTCTCTCTCCTGTTCTCAGGCAACTTGTCTCCCTTCGCCAAAATGTGTATCTACAGATGTAGAATGTGCAGGATGCCATTCGATAGCATCGTTTCATGCTTTGTACACTTGGATCACGTGCATCCCGTTCCTATGAGGCCCGATTGACCCATTCGCTCAGGGTTCTACGATACCCTCGCTTTTCTTCCACGGCATCAGACAAGCCTGGAACCACAACTTGTGTTGTGTGTGTCTCCATTCGTCCAAAAACTTGGATTCGTACCCCCATCTTTTACTGGACCGCATTATCGTGGGAGAGGAGGACTAAGATATGCGCATTTGCTGCACCGAGTGCTACGCAGAATTGATGGCACTACAAAAAGACATGCGCTCGAATCTCAATGGCTGGCACGGTTAGCTCGTGGGTGCTTCTCGCAGCACTGATTACGTTGTGATGGCTGACACGGGAGGCTGATCAAGGGGAGCGTCGATGACGACGCTCGAAAGAGGAGAGGGGCTGTGTAATGCTTTGTTTGTTCGAACTGCCGGTTTCGGTCACTTGGGTGGCCATATTGTACTGAGTCGGTTGGCCGGCCTTTGGGCCGTGCCAACAGCTCCCATGCCCTCTGTTTCCAGAATATATGTATTCTGTCCCAGCACTATGCCTTCTTTTACCTTAAATAGAGTCTCGGGACGCTGCAACAATACCTTGATTGTTCGAACTGCCGGTTTTGGTCATTGGGCAACCATATTGTGCTAGCTGGTTGGTCGGCCTCCGGGCCGTGCCAACAGCCCCCAAGCCCTCTGTTTCCAAAGTATGTATTCCGCCTTAGTACCATGCTAGCTTAAAAACAAAAGGTTTAATATTAGCGAAACAACCACTTGCAATATGAATTAAGTGGAAATACTTGTATAAACCTGTAAAATACAATAGAAACTACCGAGATCCTCCATCTAAAACGTTGCAATTCATATCAGTAGAGGAAAATGCGAATGTACGTGCTCCTCTTGCACAGCAATCCCAATTAAGTATACTAGAAAAAAACATTCATGAAATAAGCCAAAGTTATACAACCATACATATGTTAGTAGCACACCCCCCTTCCCGTCCTTCTCTCCACCGCCCCTTCCTTCACCCACTCAAAGCCTCCCCTTCTACCCGTCGCATTTACGTGCCACCTCCACCTCCACCTCCTTCTGCTCAGTCTTGCGCACCAACTCACTCCACCAATACACTACTGACACTCAATCAGTCCATCAACACATCCAATGGTCAACAATCCGGCTTGTGGTGGCCCTCAACAGGGCCGTTATCACGTTCATGGTTGCACACCCACACCCACACTCACACCCTGTGGAGGGGCACAGCCTCCACCTACTCCTTGCTGCTGCCCACCGGCTTCTCCGTCTTCTTCGGCAGCAGCACCGCCTGGATGTTGGGCAGCACACCACCCTGTGCGATGGTCACACCACCCAACAACTTGTTCAACTCCTCGTCGTTGCGAATCGCCAACTGCAGGTGACGTGGTATGATACGCGTCTTCTTATTGTCGCGCGCCGCATTACCTGCCAACTCCAGCACCTCGGCAGCCAGGTACTCGAGCACAGCAGCCAAGTAGACCGGTGCTCCAGCACCCACACGCTCCGCGTAATTGCCACGACGCAGCAGTCGGTGCACTCGACCCACTGGGAATTGTAGACCTGCCCGCGCCGACCTTGTCTTCGCCTTGGCCCGTGATTTGCCTCCTTTGCCCCTACCGCTCATTCCGCTTATTCCTCCCAACCGATTGAAACGTGAATCTCTCACGTCGCTCACTACCTCCCCGCTATACCCGCCGCTTGTCACACTGAGACGCATTTCTTACTGGCTGCACAACGCACCCTACCACTTCACGCATCTCATTGGCTCTCCACCGCCTACGCCTCCTGCCATTGGCTACACCATTCATCACACTCCATCCCACCGACAACTGCATCTCCTGTGTTCCTAATAATTGAGGTGATTTCTTTTTAATTTTTTTTACATGCGCTCTCGTATACGAAATCTTGCCTTTATATGCAGAACGCAGGTTTTCCTTAATATTGAATTGATATTTTGAACGTACAGAGTGCCTACAGGTTATGTTATTGAGTAAAAAGTGCATTGAAAAATTATGTTTTTACCTTGCCTAGCAGTGTTTGTAAAATAATGTGTGAGAAACACCAAATACGCTATTTAATAAATTTGTTTTAATTCATTGGAGCAAAACGTTGATAGGCTAGTGCTTGCGGGAACCGTATATCGCTGTTTATATAGTTTGCGCCATTTGCGCGGTGTCTATTACAGGAGATATCTGCGCAATGTCTGGTCGTGGCAAGGGAGGAAAGGGGCTTGGTAAAGGTGGCGCAAAGCGACACAGGAAGGTTTTGCGTGACAACATTCAGGGCATCACAAAGCCTGCTATTCGACGCCTGGCACGTCGTGGTGGAGTGAAACGCATCTCTGGGCTCATCTACGAGGAGACACGGGGTGTACTCAAGGTGTTTCTGGAGAACGTAATTCGCGATTGTGTCACGTACACTGAGCACGCGAAGCGCAAGACTGTCACCGCAATGGACGTGGTGTATGCCCTCAAGCGCCAGGGCCGTACTCTGTATGGCTTCGGCGGTTAGGTTGGGAGGTCGTCGCTGTGCTTAGATGTTAGGAGATTGTGGCTGATACGAACGCTCCAATGGCCCTATTCAGGGCCACTTATGCCGAAATGTGGATTGTGTTAATCTTAACCTTTGACTTTGGTGAAGGGTGCAAATAGAAATGGGTAGCAGTTGGGGAGTGAGGGATATGCCACTCCCTGGGTGGATGCTACACGTAGGTGGGTGGGCCGAGGGTGTATCAGTAGGAAGGCTGGGCATTTGGTGCTAAAGGAAAAGGAGGATGGTACAGAGCTAAACTGGCCAGTTGTACGTAAAAAGGCAGGATGACGTACACGGGTACGCGCATTAATTGAACACAAAAATACCACTAGATCGTACCCTTTGGAAGAGGACTGTTGTTGTTCTTTACTAGCCCATCGACAGGTTCTACTCAGCTAACTGAGCGCGAAGTGCCAATTGCGAGGTGGTATTCGTGAGACAACCGCACCGTCCCCACACACTCCTTGAAGTGCTCTTTTGGGAGCACTGCGAATCACTTACCTAATGCAGCGCCAAGCTCACCTCCATCCCCCTTCTTCACCACCACAATCATCTTCACACACCTTACTATGCTACCTACTACGTCCTATTCCCGTCCTCCGACCCGCCCTACCCTGCCCTCACCTGCACCTGCACCTGCACAGACATGAGCACTGCCAACACCTACACCAACCAGCACCCTCAGAGCAGCACGACCACGAAGACAAGGCAGGAGAAGGAGAGAAAGTGGTAATACAAGTGTATATTCCCGCCACAACAACCAAGAGTGAGTGTGGCGATGGTAGTAGTGGCCCTCAACAGGGCCGTGGGATGCGTTCACTCACTCACTCACTCTCCGGATAGGGTTGAGTGGGCTGCGCCGCAGTGGAGCAGAGCCAGCAGCACTCCACACACTCGTCTCATCACCGTCATCATCTACTTGGAGCCGGTGTGCTTGGTCACAGCCCTGGTGCCCTCCGACACCGTGTGCTTGGCTAACTCACCCGACAGCAGCAGACGCACAGCAGTCTGAATCTCCTCGCTCGTGATTGTCGACTTCTTGTCGTAATGCGCCAACCGACACACTCGACTCGGCGGCAATGCGCTGGAAGATGTCGTTCACGAAGGAGTTCACTATCGACATCGCCTTCGACGAGGTGCCTCGGTCCGGATGCACCTGATGCAGCACCTTGTAGATGTAGATGGCGTAGCTCTCCTTCCTCCTCCTCTTCTTCGCCTTGTCCGTCTTCGGCACCTTCACCTTCGACGCCTTCTTCGCGACTTTGCCTGACACCACTCTGGGGGCCATAACAACCACCACTACCTCTTCGTCAGTGAGCGAAAGGAAGGACTAACCACTCCAACACCGCCTCCGTCCCCGCCTCCGTCCCCGCCTCCGTCTCCGCCTCCGTCTCCGCCTCCACACCTACTTATGTACATCCATCCCACATCATCACTGACAAAGTTCGCCTCGCATGCCTTACCGCTCGCGTGCGTCTTCAGCCAATCACAACACGCACAACTGCATCAGACGTCTTCTCAGTGGCCCGAGAATGGACAGACAGGCAGATGGGCGCGGAGGATGATGTGGCGACAGCCATCCGTGCGTCTATGCCGCTCCTGTATCGGCTAATCAACACTTTGCTTCCATCCACTGAAACACTGAAACTCTCCTCCTATTTACATCCATTCTACACACACTATCAGCACTCTATTTGCAAAAAATGTCATCTTTAGCGGGGCTAAGGTAGGCACACATTAACCACCGTCCACATGTTG
The DNA here is from genome assembly GCA_001923025.3 of Taenia multiceps. NCBI lineage: Eukaryota > Metazoa > Platyhelminthes > Cestoda > Cyclophyllidea > Taeniidae > Taenia > Taenia multiceps. The sequence continues at coordinate 71,282,579 of CM010311.1, read as the reverse complement.
GCACAAAGTTGAATAAATAAGTGCATATTTCTTTTAGTAGATGAAGGGGAGAAATGTGCGTAGTGTCAACACTCACATCTGCACACAACTGTAAATATATGGATGTCAGCATTGATAAATAGGTGGTCATTAATGATCTAGATTGGTGGAACAGCATAATAGCAAATAATTACTGCGCATGCCCCAACAAATGCGACAATAATAAAAATAAGAAAAAGTAAAGCGTAAACAATATGCAAGTATATGCAGCAGCTACCGATCCATCAGCTACCAGGTGGATAGAGAGATAGAGGTCGAATGGCAAGATGGAGAGCTTGCTGGTGTACTCGTGGAGAGATGAGTGAGTGCAGGAGCGTAGAGCAGTACAGAATTGTTGGATTTGATGCTTCAGCACAAACGGCATCTACAATGCGCAGCTCTGTTAAGGTGAAATAAATTCGTGTTAGCTTAAATGCGAGACGAATGTCGCATGAGTTCGGCTACGCGAGATGCGGTCACAGGAGATGCAGTCGTCGGTGGGATGGAGTGTGATGAATGGTGTAGCCAATGGCAGGAGGCGTAGGCGGTGGAGAGCCAATGAGATGCGTGAAGTGGTAGGGTGCGTTGTGCAGCCAGTAAGAAATGCGTCTCAGTGTGACAAGCGGCGGGTATAGCGGGGAGGTAGTGAGCGACGTGAGAGATTCACGTTTCAATCGGTTGGGAGGAATAAGCGGAATGAGCGGTAGGGGCAAAGGAGGCAAATCACGGGCCAAGGCGAAGACAAGGTCGGCGCGGGCAGGTCTACAATTCCCAGTGGGTCGAGTGCACCGACTGCTGCGTCGTGGCAATTACGCGGAGCGTGTGGGTGCTGGAGCACCGGTCTACTTGGCTGCTGTGCTCGAGTACCTGGCTGCCGAGGTGCTGGAGTTGGCAGGTAATGCGGCGCGCGACAATAAGAAGACGCGTATCATACCACGTCACCTGCAGTTGGCGATTCGCAACGACGAGGAGTTGAACAAGTTGTTGGGTGGTGTGACCATCGCACAGGGTGGTGTGCTGCCCAACATCCAGGCGGTGCTGCTGCCGAAGAAGACGGAGAAGCCGGTGGGCAGCAGCAAGGAGTAGGTGGAGGCTGTGCCCCTCCACAGGGTGTGAGTGTGGGTGTGGGTGTGCAACCATGAACGTGATAACGGCCCTGTTGAGGGCCACCACAAGCCGGATTGTTGACCATTGGATGTGTTGATGGACTGATTGAGTGTCAGTAGTGTATTGGTGGAGTGAGTTGGTGCGCAAGACTGAGCAGAAGGAGGTGGAGGTGGAGGTGGCACGTAAATGCGACGGGTAGAAGGGGAGGCTTTGAGTGGGTGAAGGAAGGGGCGGTGGAGAGAAGGACGGGAAGGGGGGGTGTGCTACTAACATATGTATGGTTGTATAACTTTGGCTTATTTCATGAATGTTTTTTTCTAGTATACTTAATTGGGATTGCTGTGCAAGAGGAGCACGTACATTCGCATTTTCCTCTACTGATATGAATTGCAACGTTTTAGATGGAGGATCTCGGTAGTTTCTATTGTATTTTACAGGTTTATACAAGTATTTCCACTTAATTCATATTGCAAGTGGTTGTTTCGCTAATATTAAACCTTTTGTTTTTAAGCTAGCATGGTACTAAGGCGGAATACATACTTTGGAAACAGAGGGCTTGGGGGCTGTTGGCACGGCCCGGAGGCCGACCAACCAGCTAGCACAATATGGTTGCCCAATGACCAAAACCGGCAGTTCGAACAATCAAGGTATTGTTGCAGCGTCCCGAGACTCTATTTAAGGTAAAAGAAGGCATAGTGCTGGGACAGAATACATATATTCTGGAAACAGAGGGCATGGGAGCTGTTGGCACGGCCCAAAGGCCGGCCAACCGACTCAGTACAATATGGCCACCCAAGTGACCGAAACCGGCAGTTCGAACAAACAAAGCATTACACAGCCCCTCTCCTCTTTCGAGCGTCGTCATCGACGCTCCCCTTGATCAGCCTCCCGTGTCAGCCATCACAACGTAATCAGTGCTGCGAGAAGCACCCACGAGCTAACCGTGCCAGCCATTGAGATTCGAGCGCATGTCTTTTTGTAGTGCCATCAATTCTGCGTAGCACTCGGTGCAGCAAATGCGCATATCTTAGTCCTCCTCTCCCACGATAATGCGGTCCAGTAAAAGATGGGGGTACGAATCCAAGTTTTTGGACGAATGGAGACACACACAACACAAGTTGTGGTTCCAGGCTTGTCTGATGCCGTGGAAGAAAAGCGAGGGTATCGTAGAACCCTGAGCGAATGGGTCAATCGGGCCTCATAGGAACGGGATGCACGTGATCCAAGTGTACAAAGCATGAAACGATGCTATCGAATGGCATCCTGCACATTCTACATCTGTAGATACACATTTTGGCGAAGGGAGACAAGTTGCCTGAGAACAGGAGAGAGAACCTACGGAGGATGCTTGACCACAACGTCGCTGATCCTCCTTGGCAGTTCCACTGAACTTCATGTTCACGGCTAGTGTCGCTTCAGTTGTTAATAGCTTCCCTGTCGAACACAAGGGCGAGGGAGGTGTTAAAGATGAACGTCGATCTCGACCCTTCTGTTATGGAATGTGAGGGATTCTCGCATCCGTAGCACATGCAATTCTTTCACACCACCAAAGTTAGCCAGAAGTGGCATGTAGCAGGATAAAATCCATCAAAGCGTCCCGAGACTCCCTTTAAGGTAAAAGAAGGCATAGTACTGGGACAGAATATATATTCTGGAAACAGAGGGCTTGGGGGCTGTTTGCACGGCCCAAAGGCCGGCCAACCGACTCAGTGCAATATGGCCATCGAAGTGACCGAAACCGGCAGTTCGAACAAACAAAGTATTACAATTGCAGTAGTGTATATGTAATACTTTGTTTGTTTGAACTGCCGGCTTCGGTCACTTGGGTGGCCATATTGTACTGAGCCGGTTGGTCGGTCTTTGGGCCGTGCCAACAGCCTCCAAGTCCTCTGTTTCCAGAATACATGTATTCTACCTCCACTACTATGCCTTCTTTTACCTTAAAGCGAGCCTCGGGACGCTACAGTATATGCAATTAAAAATGGGGAAGATTAAGCTTAAGCTTACCTTGTATGTCGGAGTTGGTTTTGAGCACTCTGGCTAACTCCTGCAAAGAATTATAATTCCGATCCTTTAGTTAACATAGGACGTAGTTATCTTGCAATTTTATTTTATTTTTTAATCATTTTTCCTCCTAATTTCTTTCGGAGGCGCGCTGCTCCACACAATTATTTGATTAATATCTCTGCAAATAAACACGAATATGTAGATATAGAAATAAAGGAATAAATAAATAAATAGCTTTTAGTAGTTTATCAGATTAAATGCTAATCGCACTCGTCTTTTTGCTGACCACGTCTTGTGCGACTGGTTTGAATTTTGTCCTGGTGTGGATTTTTGGGTAGCTTTTGGTGTGCTCGTTTTTCAGCTTGAGGGGCTTTGTTCGCACAAATTTTGGAAGATCCTGGTTAATGCTTGGCTGTTCTTGGTACGAGCAGTGTTTATAATCTTCATATGTGCGGAAATGCATGTTTCTAGTGAAGTATCTTATTCTAGGAACAGAGGTATCACCTGACAGCACCCAATATGTATCTAGACTTTGCTATTGCTTTAGGCATTTTTACTAGTTGTTAGTAAGTGCTTCCATGTTTAGTGCTTGAAGGAATGTGGGTTCGTTTCATTGCTATGATGTTTGTGCTGGTAGAGGGGAAATCGAGGGCGTGGGACACTTGGCTCTTTGATTGCTTGTTAGCCTTGTGATCCTGGTTCTATGTTGATAGTGTCTTTGCGAAATGTCATTAGTCATGTAGTAATTGAGTCATAGCCTCAGATTTGATTTGAGTTAGTGCTTGGGGATGATCCAGAGCTAAAAGAATGGTCACTTGGGGACTTGTAAATGTTTGCTTAGAAGTGTTTGCATTGATATGTGAGCCACACCCTGTAGGCGTCTTAAATGTTTGCTTTTTGAGGTGTTTTCGTTACTTGCGTTTGCGTGTTTTAACTTTGCGTTGCGTTGGAATTCACTCCCCGTCTTCTCTTTTTTCTCCTTTTTAAGTACCACGGATTTGCAATGGTGGCAGACGGACATTGGGATGATTTGTGGAATGGCAGACAGTGCAAGATTTTCGAGTCACCTGGTGAGGCGTCTCCTTGGTCCCGTGATGTGGATCATGTCGTGGGCACTATCGGTGCATTTGGCATAAAATGTGGGTAATTACATGGGCGCAAGCCAAAGTGTCGAGACGAGCGCGAGATTGGAGTTGACATGGGAAGAAAGCTTACTGTTCCGTTGGGAAGGGGTGGTGAGTTGTGGTGATGCTTGTTTCAATGCTGGACTAGAGAAATTAAAGAGACTTAATACAAGCTTTTTATTGGACCTAGTCCAGCCCCTTTTGGTGAATTAATGTTTGTTTGCTTTTGCGATTCGAGGTGTGTATTCTTCACCTTTCCATTGATTTACTTTTCTTTCGTTGCGTATGGAGCTGCACTTCTATACTATTTTCCGGGTCATCAATTTCTAATACATGAGACGTACCAATTGGTAGGCATGTGCAAATACGTACAGATTTCGAAATGTAAACCCGTATTTGCAAAGTTTCTTGGGGCGAGATTCACGAAGAAAAGCTGGAGATGCTTTTATTGTCCATAGACAACACTCGTATTTGTTCGTTGTGCTTAGCAAGAGTGGAAGAGATTAATTTCAGTTGTCTCGGTGGCTTGGTATGTGGTGAGTTGCTTGATGAAGGAGGGTTTCATGGCGAGTGGGATCTCATTTGTTGTTAGAGTGTGGAAAATCTGCCAAGCATTTGGCTTACTTGGTACTGGAGTCCTTGCAGACGTAAAGTAAAGCGAGAGTGTTTTTTCGCGAATTGCACATGGAACTTGCGAGCAGAGTATTTTTTTTTGATTTTGTCAGCCTCTTAGGGATGGTGGATGATGATTGTGAGCAGTGTTACTGACTAACGCTCGCTCCTGCGGCACCAGAGTCTTAAATGCCGTTTATGGGACGCTCTTTAACAACATCGCAGATTCATCAGACCGCCAACGGCGTCTATCGTTGTTTATGGTGGAAATGGCAAGAGAAATGTGGATGTGGAAGCCGACCCGTGGGAAGCCACAGAGACTGCATTGAGCGCCTTTGAACTCGTCGTCGTCGTCGTCGTGGTCATGGCCAGCTGTGGTGTTGCGATTATTCGACCTGTTGATGCTGTCGCAAGTTTTCTTGCTCACTGTGGACTATTCATTTGCACAGTACATAAGCGGCGCAGTTTTGTGTTTGGAAGACTTATGAGGTACTGAGTGCGGTGTGTGGGTGCCACGCGGTAGCGAAACGAGAGTGACCCTGTAACTTGGTAAGCATGTTGGATAAGTTGAATGAGATGTTGCTATCTTCCTCAGTCAATCTAAGGTGTTCAGGTGTAGTCGCTTTTATGGCTGTGATATGAGCTGGAGCCGATATGGAGTAGATGTGGAGTTGTCGGAAGTGTAGGTATATCATGAGGCTTTGATATGTGGGTATGATTCTCTGTACGATTCACTGCCTCGTTCGATAATCGCCTGTCTAATGTTTGAGGCCTAAGATAAGATGCAAGCTGTGGACGCGTTCCCACGTATGTATAGCTTGGTCAAAGAGGCGTTTTTAATGGCGTCCTCACGTGTGTTGCAGTGAGTGGGGTGACTTGTTACCCGGATGTGATTACTCTGTGAGCGAAATGGAAAGTGTTCGACGACTTCATGCTCAACTTGCTTCTGCAGATTCTTACCGATGCAGCTTACGTCACATGAAATTGTGGGGTTTCAGAGGTCTTGTGTGTGTGGGTGGGTGTTAACGGTCGTTTGGCATTTGATGGTATTGAGTGTATTTGCGCTGTCCGAAACAAGTGGTTGTGTTTGTCTTGGCATGCCAGCGATGCAACAGTAGGTTCCAGACTGGTGGCCGCATGAAAGCTTAGTTATTCTATAATAATAGTCGTCGTGGCGCCGCATGGTTGAGAGGAGTTTGGCTTTTCGCTTTTAGGCTAGCATTTTCTCCACTGGTCATGGACACGCGCGATGGTTGGCACATTTCTCCATCCCATAGGGAATGAGCTTACGCCATAGGGGATGAGGAGACTGAGGATGCATTACCCTTGCCGAAGAGAGCACGGAGGACTGTGCTTGACAAGGCGCAGTGGACTGTGCAATGCTCTGATGGTTTGTTGAATGACGGATTCTGGTGATGAGACGACTCATTTGCCTCGTCGTTGAACCTTCGTGGGTGTGTCGCTGGTATGTTAAATACATGTCTATGTATTCTACCCGAGTATGATGTCTCCTTTTGTCTTTGGGGATGGGGAAATCTGGAGGAGCTTCAATACGTATGGGGGAACTGGTGGTGGAGATGTGTGGTTGCGGCTTAAAGCGCTGCTGGCAACAGTCTATTGGTGTGACTGTGTGACAGCTGCGGCGTATTTTGCTTCAGCAGTTGCAGAAGTGTTTTGATTCTGCTTGGTTGCACTTTGTTGGCACAGGTGATGAGTATGCGCTTCAAAAGTGCAGTCCTCATTTGGTGCTTGAATCCCACTGCTAAGTGTGTCGTGAATTGTTAGAAGAGTGAAATGCTACTACTTGGTCTTGAGAATGTGTAACTTGTAGGTGAGTGGGTGGGTGGGTGTGAGGTGGAGGGGTTGTGCTGAGGGAAAGAAGGCACGATGCCTCCAACCACTTTTAGGGACACGTGTGCCAGAAATGTAGAAGGAGGGGAGGTCGCACACTGCTTGAATAAACTCGCAATAGCTCCTACTCCCCAGGGTGACTCGGAATGTTGCGATGTTGTCATTTCAGTACGTGGTGCCTTTAAATAGATGGGATGGCTGGCACCATTGCTGGACAACTGCATGTGGTTGAATGACCTGCTGAATGAAATGGCCAGATGGGATGGAGGTCGTAGTAGATCAGTTTATTGGATGCTTTTTGATCACATCTGTTAGTGTGTCTGCATTCCTTTGTATCGTTGCCCAATGTAACTTTAGTCCACTGGCCCCTCAACTGCCTTGTTGGCAGAGCAGTGAAGACTCCCTCTAGTTGTTGACACTGGTCCTCAAACATAGCAATGTTGTTGAACTCACGTTGTGACATAAGCGGGTGACCGAACTGTTGAATAAAAAATAACATGAAATGCTTTCTCATAAGGCTAGACTTGTATCACGTGCCTGTCAGGAAGAAAGTGAGGTGATGTAGGCACTAGCTGCAGCATTAATAACTGCCTTCTCAGAGCCAGGACCCGTGTTTTGGAAACAAGCAAGAAGTTTCGATTGTAAAATCTGCTTCCACGTCCTAATAAATGTGGAGTATTGGAAAAGTCATTTCAAAAACAAATGCATGATCTTGCATTGTTGCATGAGCTGAAGACATGTAAGTAGAGGCCACGCGGTGCTATCATCTGGAGGGCTTGGTGCAAAATATTTTGGTTAAATCATCTAAGAATGAGTTCGTGTCGTCCTCTTATTAGTTTATGATAAAGGACTATTGCTCCTGAAGGTGAGACGGCGACGACCTTGAGAATGCCATAATGCCACGCTGATGGGACGCGATAGCGAAGCAAATGTAGTTAATAAAAAGCAAAATATGGAAATGTAGAGTTAGAGTCGAGTGGGTTTTAAACGGAGACGTTAGAGCACAACATTGGACGCTCTGCTGTAGAATATGATTGGAAAGCGGTCGAGTGATCGCAGGGTGAGTAATAAATGCGAGACGTTGCAGAAAAATTGAAATGGGGAGAATAATTGTGGCACTTTGAAAAATGCGACAAGGGTAAGAAGAATTATATCATGGATATGCTTAAAGATAGCAATAAGCATCTGCTGTAGACTGGTCTCCAAAAGAAATGGAGTGACTACCAAATATGTAAGAAACATGAACATTTGCAATGGGAGTTGTTGGCATATATGTGATATTGCATGGGGAAGGGGTACGGCGGAGCGTTCATTGGCATAGATGGTGTTGGCGGACTTGAAGGGAGGAGGGCGGGAGGAAGAAGGAAAAGTGAGTTTCATCCTCACAACCTCACATTCCACAGTCGGTGTCCGTTTTCCACTTTCCTCATTTATCTGTAATTATGATACTTTGTTGCTTGCTCGACTCATAGCTTGTGTTATGGCCACTTAGGGTGCTACACTGCCTCTGCAGGGTGGACAGGTCCCTGAGCCATGCCAGCAGTATCAGGTCCCTTCCGCTTGACGCATTTATACATTCTGCCCATAAATTATGCCATCTTTTGCATTCAGGACAGTCCCGATAGGAGCGCGACAGTAACGTTACCATGGCTATGAGACGCTTGACATGATCAAAATATCTACGCCTTGGTAAATTCACGTGCACTAAGCTAAGTGTCTTTTTACAGCATGGTAGCGTTAGCTAGCTGTGGTACTTTTAAGTGTTTTTTGAAATTGCAGCAAGAGGTGAGGGGTCATATTTGTTGCATTCTTTCCCAACGTTTTTTGTGGGGAAAAATACACTCGCCTAGTTAACCGGTTCACAACCAGAGGACAGTCAAACCATTTTAGGTGGAACCGAGGCAAATTCGAATGTGCTTCCCTATCCATAGTAAAGGTTTCTAGAGCACTGCTGAGCTGAAATGATTCTGAATTTTGATTAATTTGTTGGGCGAAAATGAGGGCCCGTTATCAAATTGGGTTTTGTGGGATTTCCCCTCCTTTGCTCTCGTTGATAAATAAGCTGCTAGGCTAAAACCAGTGTAAATAGAGCAGTTGGGTGTCATCGGGAAGTGTGGGGAGACTTGTTACGAAACAGTAGACGATGAGGCCTTCGAATATGCTTTGAATTTCGGGACACGCTTTTCACTTAGGTAACTACACTGCCTAGCAGCTCGTTCGCTCTGCGTGCTGAGTACATGTATTCTGCCCCATGATTATGCTTTCTTTTGCCTTCAACGAAGTCTCGATACGCTGCATTGGTGACAGCGGAAAGCGCGCCCGACCCTATAGGATTTCTATCCCGAACTGTTTCACTTGTGGCGAACTAGCGGTGCGAAAAGTGCATTTCCTCGTATAGGTAAATTACTGGTATTCCACAACAGGAGGGTTGACAAATGCCGTCTGCCTCACCCCATGTTCTGCAAGAAACCCATCAACAACTGAAACGCCAGCGGCCGTGAACCGCATGGAACAGCTTTGTTTGGAAGGGTCCTCTAATGTGCCTGCATAAGGAGACCCGTATTTTAGCGTCTTCCAATAGACACACTGATTGTCTGCAGAATCTCTTACTCTGAAGTTAGTTTCCACAACGGACGCAACTCCGAGTGCGGTCAACCTGCTAAGAGGGATTCACGATGTTGCGGTCAAGCATCTCCTCGGGTGCGTTCGGATTTCGATGAATGCGACAGTGAGCTAGTGAGTATTTCTTCCAGTACTAATCACGTTGTGATGGCTGACGCGGGAGATTTATCAGGGGAGTCGTGGACGACGCTCAAAAGGAGGGAGGGACTATGCACTACGTTGTTTGTTCGACAGCCGGCTTAGCTGCGGTCACTTAGGTGACTATATTGCCCTAGCTAGGTGGAATGACCTCCGTTCCGTGATTAACAGCGCCATTTCCCTCTTTGCTGAATATGCATTCCGCCTTACTATTCTGACTTCAATGTCTTCAAGGAAGTCTCTGCACGCTGCAACACCCTCCTTGAAAGGACTAAATCTATTAAGCCTCGTCGCTAATCACGCATTGTATGACAGATTGCAAGGATCTGCAGCAAAACATTGCGTTGATTGAGGTGCGTAATTGGGCTAGCGAAGCAATATCCAGTCGGGTAGTGCTGTGTATGCCATGTATATATTGCACACATTTTCCTACTAATTTGAGGAGCCTGGCTTTTGGGTGATCACGGGAGAGGAAAAAGAAATTGTAAACATATGGTTTACCAATTTAGCTGGAATGGCACTGTCGTTCACACGAAACCAAGGATGTCAAATGAACAATTGCTCGTAGCCCACTCAGCCTATGCAACTATCTAACCTGATTTGACTAAATAAAAGAATGTCTCCTTTTATAGAATGGTGTTTTCAATGTCTGCGTGTCAGCAGAAAGCACAAGAACTTGCTTCATTAATAAACATTGCGGCTATACTTGCAAATGCTGAATGAGGTGTGCCGAAGATTGCTTTCATTCACCGTATCACATCGTAGGCAAAGATTCGTGCGAAGCACTGACTAGAATGGGATGTGGCCTTGTCAAACGAGGAGTAATATGAGCTGTGCCCGTGGTAGAGTCAGGGTGATACATATCTAGATTTGAAGTAGAGCTGATATTTAAGAAGAATAGGTCAGGGATGTTAGTGCCACGTCCAATCTTTGTATCCACACTTAATCGTTTCGTAATGTATTGCATTTGATGCACCACATGCCGTCTAAAAATGAAGGCATGGATTTTTGCAAGTTTCAAGCGATTTGCTGACTGACTCACGATCTCATTCCACAGTTAACCCCAACTGTGTAAAATCTGTGTTCATTATAATAAAATAGAGAAATGCCGCCTTACCCCACTCACACTCTCACCTTTATTGCTTATAATGCTGCGACCCCTCTTTAGACCACCATCTCATTTGGCACTGTGCAATCACAAGAAAAGTGCCCGAGGCAGAAAGGAGAACGAGAGGGAAGTGGACGTGCGTAGAAAAGGGACCTATCGCCTCTACAGGGAGGGCGGTCTACAGGAACGGAAACCACAAGACTGTGCAGCCGCTGCTAATAAATCCCTCATTTCTAGTCATTAAGGTCTACCAAATGCATGCAAATGATGTGTAATTGTGAGGTGTGCAAAACACAAGTGTCCAAATAAAGGGTGCAGAGTTGTTCCCTAATCCTTAGTAAGCTCCTTTTGGCCTCATCCCACAGTATTGCAGCGACCTCTTTGTGATTGCAAATTCAGGCATGCAAGGTGATGGGGAAAGTGGACGATCATTAAAATTGTGATCAAGTGCCAAGAATGGTAAGTGAGAAGTAGGGCATTGACTGCAATATAGTTCGCTGTAGTTACACGTTTATGCCATCGCATGCAAAACAGGATTCTTTGTGGGGTTTGAGACAACAGAACACATGCCACTAACATGGAGAAGAGTTGTGCTTATAACGGCGCAGTCGAAAGTTCCATGTCGCGGAGTGAAAGCATGACCTGAGGCCACCGAAGTTGTCAGGTAGGTCAGGCATAAGTAAATGAACCATCAAATAGCCACTCTCTATTTGACAGTATTGTCAGGAATCACGAAAATGCACGGTGATGGTGAAGGTTTGCAACGTGTAAACTCGCACTAAGTAGTGCGTGTACACTTTCAATGGTTAAGTTTAGCATTTGAATGAAATGTATTCCCCTCCAAATACGAATCAGCAAATTGAAGCAATCAATTGCTGCTTAAAATTTCGACAGTCAAAGAAAAACAAAACTATAGACAGTCAGACCTCCTACACTTATCGCACGCGTCTTCCAAGAAGGAGCTATTCACTAACCCACTTACATCACACCTCCCCACGTCTTCATGACGTGGACTGTGCTGGCTGATTGTAGGCGCTTCAAAGCCTGGTGTAGATGGAGGCCATCACGAATAAAAAGGTGATGCAACGCAATCCGCGCGCATAATAAGCCTAACGGACTCCTACTAAGGATCTCAGTTGTCTTAGTAAGCAAATTCTTGCAATTCTTCCAGACGGAAAATTTGAATCCATTCGCCGAATAAACGGTGCGTTGTACATTTCGCATAGCGTAAACCACGGAGAGCAATGTGCGATACTAGAAACTCAATGCGTCCTGCGCGTCCGTTCAACCAACGCGATAAGGGTTGCACGTCAACCGAGACTGAAACGCAAGCAAACACAAATTACCCTAGCAATGTTTCAAAGCACGATCCGCATTAATAAATGACTCGGGTCAAACTGAGACTGTACACAACAAATGGTCTCAGCCTAATGGGCCATTACTCAAAGGGCACGTGGCAAATCGAAAAAAATTAGCTAGTAAACTTACACAGCTAACGAAACGGAAGGTGCTAATCCACTCAACTGAGCAGTTCCTGCCAAATATCCGCAAAGCGAAAGACATGGGGAACAAGTACGAGCAGCCAAAATAGAGTAAGTCTGAGGAATGAAGGCGCACAGCATTGATGTGTACTGAAGTGTTCCTTCAGTGCATCCCACGTTGGGTAGTCCTCACAGCATTCTGTGCAGAAAAAGCGCACTTTGGAGGGCTCTGTAGTCTCTGCTGCAACATTTCACGTCAGGGACAAGTTTGGGCGAAATTCGAATGGGCGCCACGTCAGGAGAGAGCAGTAGCAAGTCGATTGCGTCATAGCATCTGCAGACTCACCAATGTGTGCGCCAATGAAGTGATGCAGAAGTGGGTCAAAACTTTCAAACGGGAGGCTACAATTGTGGCATTTCTTGTAGTTTGATGCTGCATACGAGGGTTAATATAAAACACTTGCTACTATCCACGAATACACGGATGTGGCAGGATAAAGCAGAAGACAATTTTAATCCTTTCTTACATCGTTGATGCACTAAAAGCATTCGGAGACTTCTACTTGTCGAAAGGCATTGTGGGCAAATTGCAGGCGTAGCTTCTAATGTGTAAGGCTTAACCTAGATGACCTATTAAAAGGCGGTTGGTTAAGGCAAAGCAGGAGGTTGTACACACAACCAGCAAATAACTCAATAACTTTGTTTGGAATCTGTAAATTTACGCAAGCCTTGTGAACGTGCACGCCGCCTACCTTGATGCACACGTGCCGTGTGTGCTCGAAGCAGAATGTAGTTGGTGAGCTTCGCGGAGCATATGAGGCAAGAGTAGTCGTCCATCTCGACAGCGAGCATGGAGCACTATGTGAACGCCTGTGACCTCGTGTGCAATTTATTTAACTCAAACAGGTCGAGTTTCGCTGGATCTCTTTTCACATCCGATGGTGATTGAATCACAGAGGATCACTGGTAACGCGTGCATTGAGAAATAGTAAGCAGAGCAGGCCTTGGATGGGCCAGTAATTTCTAGCTGAGTTTTAGCCCCCAGATTCTTTGTGAAAAAGGCAACAATTTTGTTGGAAAGATTGCTTTGATCTAATCATGCGAAGACTGGCTAATGCTGAACCTATTTGGATGTGGGATTGATTCCCAAATTTCGGTAAAATTGAATGCTGATGCGTGACACCCATGTCGCCTAAAGTGTATCAATTGGGCGAAAGACGGTAATACGACCCAAGCCTCCAGCTCGATGGGAAGGTGGATTTCCTCGGGGCTGAGAGGCTACTCTTTAATGTGATGCGGTAACGATGTCTCACAAGAACCAGCCTGCTCTGCCAGGGCTAGTTGCAGGGGAGTGGAAGTGGACGAGGATATTGCTGCAGCATAAACATCTCCATTGCACAACATAATTTTGCCTTGCGGTGCTTGGGGACTTTTTATGTTCTATTAGTTGTAACTTTTCCAAGCCTCGATCGCAATTGCACTGCAGTAGAGGAAACCATTGCCTCCTTCGACACATCGTTTTGGATTCATGCAACAAGAGTTGGGACGAGCGATTTTAGGCATTCAACGGCCACCTTAGTGTAATACTTTCCGCTTTCATATCCTCCTCAGGAGCGAACAGGCTGTGAGTATTTTGGTATGTTTACGGACTGAGCAAATTAGTGGTGGTGAGTTATGAGGAGAAACATGAGCGTGAGTGAACCTGTTTTGATGCCCTCGGTGCTCCTATTGCGTTTTAGATGCAAATTTCGTTTCCGCTTCTCGCCTGAACGGGATATTAAGCAGCGAGTTCGCATTAGACTGCTAAAGGAGATACATTTGACTGTGCAGGCATTTGCCCATCCTCTACCTGCCCATTCTTTGACCTGTGGAACGTGTGGGGATTGATTCGGGCAACATGCGGTAGATATATGAAGCTGGTCGAGGCAGACCTGTCTACAGTGCTCCCAGAAAGCATTAAAATAGTGGTAGGTGAATGACTAGGGATAGCCAAGATGTTAGGTGGAAGAACTTTAGTCATAGAATGGAAAGCTACTGGAAAGAGAAAAAACACCGACTATAAGTTGATGGATTACTCAATTCGCTCTTCTTCGTACCAGTTGAAGGTCAGGGCGAGCTGATGTCGGGTACTGTGGGTTGAAGAGTGCAGGTTTCGCTGATGGTGGGATGCAGCGCTAGCTGGCTCGCACTGAGCAGTGTCATTATTACTATTATCATGATCATCATCAATGGAATGGACTACGCGGGATGGAAATGGGTGGATGAGTGTTCAAAATCACCCAAAGCAAGCAGAAGGGCTGCACGACTTATCGTCATGGTCCTGTCTGTCAGCCTGATCGCATCGGCACGGACGCGGGACCCAAAATCGGGTGTTAGTGTAGTCGATCTACGTCTATCCCAAGGGTTGTATCATTAATCATCAGGGCATCTACGAATAGGTCAATGTCTGTCCACAGGTATGCTGGACTCGGTCAGGGATGGTGACATCGATCGTAACAGGCATGAGACTCATCATCGAGGGCTTGATCCGTGGTGTTTTGCAGTTGACCTCCACATTATTGTTTCTTCCCACTGTGTCATCGCTCTTATTGTTGTGTTGGTGGGCCTGAAGTTGCTCTTTTCTTTTAGCATGGGAATCGCTCCTAATGTCCTTGGGAATGAATGCCGAATTGATTGTGCTGTTCTCTTCATTTCTCCTAGGATTTCTTATTTGCCTGCGCTTAGCACTGTGAGTTTTCGATTAAGTAGTGACTTATTTGAGAATTTTCTGGAAGAGTGATGGGAAGTCTGCAACTGTTTGTTCCCCTATTTTCATTGCAGAGAATCAATGCCGTTTTAAATGAACGAGTGACAAAGCGCTCCCGTAACTCGGTTCACCATCACGTCTTCCCTGATGGCACTGCTTTTCGCTGATTCCATTCATTTCTGCAACTTTCCCGTCAAAGCTAATATTTTAGAAAGACAAATTTAAGGGCGATTGTCTAGAGAGGTGGAGTCTCTTCTGACATTTGTTATCTTGCGAAGAGTAGACATCAGTTCACTAACAGACTCTTGGTAGATTGTTAGGCCATTCACATTCGGGCTCAACTAGTGCGTGTGCGGAGTCAAGTGGTTTCACTTTCTTTCTTTCTTTCTTTCTTTCTTTCTTTCTTTCTTTCTTTCTTTCTTTCTTTCTTTCTTTCTTTCTTTCTTTCTTTCTGCCAAGCCCCTTTTCGCACTGTTTCAATTGCTTCTCAAGAGTTTTCCTTCGTTCGTGTGACGTTCTACTCCTCCGAAGATATGCGGGAAATGTGGCCACTTTGTTTCGGCAAGCAATTTCAGCGCAGCTTCACTGTTCCCGTACCACCTTTGCCTTGAGCCTCTAAGTGATTGCGATTTTTAAATTGAGAGGGGTTGATAAGCAGATCTCATACACCTTATTATAGCAGTTTTTCCTTGTTCTATTCCCTGGGCGAGTCCTCCATAGGTACTATGTTTCCTCACAATGAGGGTAACCTCCAAGGCCAGAGGCTGAATCAGTATGTCCACTGTTTTTCAAAACCCATGCATCCGTCCCACGATTGCCAGAGTTTACCTCCATATAGAGCAGTAAGACGAGTGGTTATGGTTGACATTACACCAGTGCAAACCTTTTTGCAATGTTCAATTTTGACTGAAATCTAGTAGATGACGACCAGACCGCAGCATGCGTGCAGTGTGACGTTCAAAAGGGAGAGTTCCATGCTCATAGCACCAACTTGGTTTTCTAAACCTTCCGAGTGAGTTGCCCTTTTAGTCGGGCGCAATCAAGGAGAGGATGTTGCAATAGCAGGCGCACCTGAGGGCAGTGAGCAGAGTTGAGGTGAATTTAATGGACGAGTGGAGGTGGGGGGACGTTTTTGTCCAGTTGAGCTGAATGAGCCTACGCGTACTAGTTACAAGTAGATCCTGACATTCATGGGAGTTTAGTTGTCAAGGTAATTCTTCCATCCCTTCATCTTCATCCTACATGAGAGCGTGCCACTGATATATTAACTGCACCTGAATTTTCCATTTATTTTCCTCGCAACAGAAAATTTTGGGCTGCCTGACCATCAGATAGGAGCGCACAGCGTGTAGCCCAACCACCCTTCTGCAGTGCTTCTTCCACCGTATCTAAGAGTACCGTCGTGACCTCGAATACATTGCTTGAACAGAGGTGAACAATAAGTTTCCTTAGGCTCAGTTAATAACTAAAGAGTTGCGGCAGCCACTGCTGTGCCGATGCAGCACTTCAGCTTGTCATGCCAACAGGACTGCTGCTGTCGCACATGCGTCTGCATGCTTGTGATCTTGGGCCATGTGTTGATTGCAAGATTTAATTAGATTGTGAACATTGCTTTTAGACGATTTTGGGAAGCGCATGATTCGCCGCACACTTCCGGTGGCAGTGCCAACAACGAGTTCGTCCACTCTGTGTCAAGTGAGTCTGATGTGATGCAAGGCAGCAAGATGACGTGGATATAGATGAGTTGATCTTGCTGAGTCTCACAGCAATTAGATTGCCGCGAGGATGCTCACGAGTGTCTACTGACTTTGCTCACCTTCGTGGAAAGCAATGCAGACATTACAGAGGAGGAATCTATCTGTACATCTAACAGTGACCAAATTTGGGTTAAAAAAACAGATTTCCTTCTTCTCTGCCCACCTTATATTCCACCCAATCAACTTTTCGCTGCATTGTTCTTGCAGTACAATGCAGTGTGTGCCACACAGTCCTCTCGTTGCATTAGCCGTGTGCTACAATACACTGAAGAGGAAGAGCTTTGCAATGGAAACCTTCGCCAGCAGCCACAGTGAGCCATCAGGCTTACTTGCATCCATCGAGTGCCTCTCACTCTGATTGGTTATTTAACCGGGTTATTAGGCGCGCCACCACATAGTCTGGCAATAAAGAAACTTTGACCGTGCTTTGCTTGTTGTAGCACAATGACAAACACATTGTCTGCCTCAGTGGCTGTCGTCTTTAATGCTCTAATTCATGCGCATTACACCACGGATCACGAAACCAGTTCAATAGCAGAAGGGGAGGAGGGAGTAATGTGTTTACTGAAAGATGTAGAAGCAGAGACTGCGAGACAATTAGAAGGTGGTAGGTGGATGCATTAAGTGCTCTGACTAAGGCACCAAGGCACCTTTCGACAGGCAAACATTTAGTATAGTTTTCAAGCCACTTGGTACAAATCCTAGTTCCAATCGTACTGGCAGCCACGACAAATGTCCTCGCTCACTACAACTTTACACGGATCATAATGAACCAGACACTTACCATCTGCTGCATTGCATAAGTTCTTCGCCGCAGATGCGTCCCTACGCGGCAATGCTACTGATTGTGCTTTAGTAGCCGAGTTGCTGCAACACAAAATCGATTGGAAAAGGAGGAGGAGGTTGTAATTCACTGCATTCGCAGGTTTACGGTAGTGGCCTATTAGTCATTTGTGGCTTGCAAATGCCTGGAATTCAACAGCACTTCGTGAGGTTTCCTGGGACGAGTCTCATCAGAAGGACGCCATTGTGTTTGCGAATCTAGTTCCTGATGGATAGCGACATTTCTGGTGTCTGAACGCGAGAACGATGTTGATCTTGTTGTCGAGAGACTGGCTTAGCTCACACATGGCTTCGCTGTCCACCGAAAGGTCTGGGAACGATAGATGAATAAGTGTCTCTGCTGAAAATCCAGTGGTTTGAGGCTGCAGGACACCTGCATTTATCTATCACAACGATACGCATGGTGTGTTGGAAGTGGGCCTGAAAGCAAGGAGGAGGGTTATTCCATAGTGCAGATGATGAGGTGGCTTATCCAGCACCACCATGGAATGGGTTTGAATAAAAAGGCTGCAGTGAGCATGTAGGGTAGCAAGGTTTGATGGTGCATGGAGTGATGTGGTGGAAAATTGCAATTACCAGCACTCATAATCGATGCGGATCTAATTGGGCAATAACTCGCTCCTGAGCTATAGAGCGTATTGAAAATAAATAGCCTGTAGTGGAGTGACAGGCCTCTAGAGCAGATGAAACCATCCAGTCAGCATGAAATTTCAGGTAGATTCTTAATGCTAGGATGTTTAAATAATGTCATTGTGATACGCTTCCATCTGCTTCACAGCTCTGATAAAGCTTTAAAAGCTCTCAAGTCGGATGTGGGATACATTTCAGCATCACATGCAGAACTTGATTTAGATGTTCGGATTGTAGTCAATCAAAGGTCTAACAGGTGACACATTGTCAGTTATGCTGTCAAGATTTAAAAATTTTTCAACAGAAGATAGATGTGACCATGCACGGAAGAAGGAGAGTGGATGTTGTGCCCTCCCATTAGAGACATGGCACCTCACTCAATCCAGCATCATCGTTTGTCCTCCTCTTCCTGTTCTTCTTCCAACAGCGTAATGTACTTCCTCGCTTCCATCGTTACGGAGGTGAGAGTCCACGCAAAGCGATGCGTCACATGCCTAAATCATGACGAAGCTTGACCCGTTCAAATGGTTGGCAGCGATGATTATCCGTGTTAAATGCACGTTTCATGCCACTTGTAAGGCCTACAGGTCAGTTTATATCCTAAAATCCCATTTGCGTTGACAAAATAGCTTGTTCAATACCTAACAACCAACTCCCTAAGTACGTTACATAACCCTCCTCACATTTGGACACCAACTTCATTGCCAACGGGCAGCTCAATGCTGCTTCGATAGACCACAACCCTACCCAAAACATCTATGAATTGGAGCCAGCCTAACTGGGCCCAACCAAATGAAGTTGGAAGGGGGAGAGAGAGAGAGGAACCGAGATAAGCAATGGAGTTCTGCCTGAAGAAAAAATAGCATGCTCCTTCGTCGGTTTGTGACTATCTGTTTGAAGAGGGTGCTGAATTCGGACGCAGAGCATGAAACTCGTTTCGCATGCCCTTAATGCCCACTTCATCCCTCAACCGACCCATCACTCGGCTGCAGAATCTAGAGCATGAAATGCTTCTCATCTCAGTGGATGAGGCCGTCAAAACCGAAAACTACATGCTTTAGACCCCAGTGTCACAGCTATTCACCTACGGGTGAATGCTTACTGGGTGTTGGATCTGAGGTCACGTTGAGATGTAACCGGAGTACGGAAGTGGCCTCAATCAACCACCACTAGCCAGCAATGCGCAGCCGCTTCCACAGGGTAAATCAAGTCCACGTTGAATGGACAAACGAGAGCCTACTCTTACGGATCGCTCTCCCTCGTACTAAAACGGTTATTCTTTAAGTCCAGTAGTCTGGCGTGAAGTGAAGGACACAAGAGATGGCCCACACACTCCCATCCCCTCCCCTGTCTACCACTGTTATCTAGCTGACCGACACTCAAGCTCCATTCCGAAATCATTTGCATGCACGCGGATTCTGATGACTGGCGCGATTGATTCGTGAATTTGTTTCCTCGTAGCACCAACCGCTTCATGTTGGCTAGCTGTGAGCACTGGCTATACGACGAGGCCCCTGATCCGTGCCATCAATATTCGACCCAACCTCTACACCAATGGTGCATTCTCTAGCCTTGTATTCCACCAGTTTCGATCTCAGTGTCGTGAAACCGTGTGTTGGAGTTGACATCTGCTAAATGAATAGCAAGCCACAATCTGGGCTAACAAAATAATTCAAAGAAAAGGAATGCAAACTGAGCGCATCTTGAATTCCAGCTGCAATCGACATCACGCTAATTTGATGGAGTAGGGAAATCACTTGCATCTCTTCCGCTGCAATACTGGTGCTCGAAGCATCATCCGCACGACAAGTGAGGCGTCTTCGGATTGAAGATGTGCAAGCAAACTGGCAAATAGGAGGAACGCACGGCCACACAAGAGAGAAGGTGGTCGAGAGTGTAAGCAGCTCAGTTTGCCCAGCTAACGAAGGAAAAGCTTCTAACCGTATTTACCACTCAAAGACCAAAATGGAAGTGAGTAGCACATGCACTGGTTTTCCGCCTCCACAGATTGTCTTTCGAGGTGCCCATTTTCTGCAGACATGTCATTTTGTAGGTTGAGGCTAGAAATCAGCTTGTGTTAGTAAATATAGGCAAGCTAAAAAGCCTAGAAATGAAAGTTGGAAATGAGGAATGCAAAAGTGTCTGCTGTAATGATGAAAGCAATACCTTCATGAATTTCGCTAATAGGATCCTTTTGCATAACGGTAACACTTCGATCATTGGTGGAAAGATTCCCTTTGCTTAATAGCAAAATGGAGTACCTCCAACTTCCCTTTACACTACGACCACTCACAGCCTCAGTCTTTAACAAAACTGAGATAACTTGGATAGCAACTACACCACGAAAACCTGATGGCTCATCAGACTGAACTCCAACCCTCTGTAGTGGACACCAAATCATTTGGAAGGCATGAAATCTGTTTAATCGTCGCGCAGTAGGCACGCCAGTGCCTAGCTGGAGTGGGACGATTGAGGCTACTTGGGTCATGAGTGAACGCATGCTGCCCTTACAATAGCGGATGATTTGTGGCCCACGTAGTTAGCCGTGAGGGTTCTGGGGACACCCGCCACGTGTATTGAGGGGGCTTACATTGGGAGCCGCCTCACGACCAGGAAGAAGGCCATGGTGTTATTTTAGCTCCCTTAGTATTCAGTGCTATATTTTGAGTGACGACCAATTCGGACAGCAGGCTGCCATGGAAAACGCGCCTCATAGGCCTGTGCAAGCACACTACCAGCCTGACAACGATCGTGACCAGATATTTTACAATCAGGAAGCACCGCAGACCGGTAGCCTAAGTCAACAGGCTCACTAACACTTCTCCAATTCAGTACCGTTCAATCAGCCTCAAAACCCTCCTCTTTGCTGAGTATAAGTAAGCTGTCCAAGTACTATGCCTTCTTCTGCCTTAGAGGAGGTTTTGGAACGAAGCAATCATTACTACTTGTAAAATTCATGAAATGTGCCTGACATGGAATGTGAATCCTCATTCCGTTTTTACCAAATTAAAGCAGAGCACAATTTTGTTGTTTTTTTGCTAAGTCAGGATGTAGACTTTTGAAGTGGGGACTGAACCGCTTGAACCCATTGAACAAAAGTTCTCTCCCGACATCTCCGTCCCAAGCCAATCCAATAGGAACGAAAGTCACCACACAGGTCTGATTAGTGCTTCTCGAAACCTGACGGGACGCTTCCTTCAAAGGCGCATATGCAAAAAGCTAAGGAGTGCATTTTAGCATGTGAGGATCTATCCCTTGGTAAATAAGTGAGAACAAAGAACCAATGAATGCATTTGTGCACAAAAGATGCACTTTAAAACAGATGCTGAAAGCTGCAGCTTTGATGTGCATGACATGGATTCGTTTGATGCCGTAATGAAGTCGACTCTAAACCACTGTGTGAGTAAATGGACGCAATGAAGACGCTTTCTAAATGGGACGAATTTTGCAATTCAACTCGCAGAAAGAACCAAATATTTGTTTGTTGACGTGGATCTTTCCTCCTAGATGTAAGAAATGGTAGGGGCTGGACTGCCTATTTACGAATAAATAACAAATCCCTAAAAGTAAATTTGTTTTTTAGGACATTGGAAAGTGTTGTGGACGTTTCCTCCTTTTCTTCCCTTCATTTTCGCAACCCTCGCTAAGAGGTGGTCGGATGTTTTGGACCTCTTGATTGTAACCACACAGAGGCTATGTGCTAGCGATACCGTAGCAGTTGATAGGGGAATTTCTCGGGAAGCCGCCTCTCACCTACGAGGTCATTTTCACATATCATAAGCATCACAATTATTTTATTTACGGTTGTACGCTTAAAAATATTCTGTCTAATGAAATTTACTTGCCATAGGACCGTAATTGTGGACTCAAGGTGTCCTGTGAAATTAGCTTTTATGATTGTGCATGCCAATTGTTTTTGCTTTGGATATTTCCATTGGGAATTAGCGGTAGGCTTAGATCTACGACGAGGGAGTTGCTGTCTTCTGAGGGGAGGCACGCGTGTCCGCAACCAAGTTAGAATTGTCCTCCCGTCTCTCACCTACAAAGTGCATTTAAACGCCACAGCTATTACACAGCCCCCTCGTTTTGAGCGCCGTTCCCGATGCCACTCTCGTCTGTTGGCCTTAGTTATACCATCGGACGGCTTTCTTTTCTCCATATTTCCGTAGACTTCGTACTCGTGGCCAACCGGTGGGGTACCCTTGTAAGGTCGCATCGTATTATGGTAGATCGTTATTGGCTGGGTACGGAAACCGCATTTCGGACGAGGCGTTTCGTGGGGAAGAGAACTTTTACTACACGGAAGGGATCTTTGCTCCAAGGATGGCAAAATTTACGGTGAGTTTCAAGTAGGGGAATCAGCTTGTATATTTGGACGAGATCTCCCTCGTGGTGGGTGCTGGTTCAGCTGTGCTTGTTGTAGTACTTCTTTTGTCTACTATAATACCTTTATAAGTGTCGCCGGGCCATATTGAATGTCTTTTCTAGCCCTTCTTGCATATGCGGTACGTGTTCCGGCACATTGTTGGTTGCTGCTTCGTTGCTCGGTGGAAAAATGTCTGACGGAACTCTCATTTCGTAGCCTGTGAGTAATTCGAACGGAGAAACACCCGCTGACGTGAAGACTGTGGTTCTATACGCTAGAAGGCGCGTCCTAGGCTTAGATCCCAGTCTTCCGGCTTTGTACCCTTGGTAAAAGCCTGAAGCAGTCCTACCAGAGTGCGATTCATTCTTTCTACCTGTCCGTTGCCTTGTGAGTGCCCTGGTGTCGTGCACGTCCTTACGATTCCAAAAGTCTTGCGTAGTTCAATGAAAAGTCGGATTTCGAAGTTAGGAGCCTGATCGCTACGAATTGATTCGGGCACTCTGTGTTGACAGATCCAACGGTTGAAGAAGGTTGATGCGACTGTTTCGGTGTCTTGCGACTTCATGGCTTCTGCTTCGGCTACTTTCGTGAAGTAGCCAACCATAACTGGAACAGACCGGTTTCCCCTTTTGGTAAGTGGCAGAGGACCCATAATATCAATCCCTACCCTTTCGCCCAAAAAGTCCTTAGGCATGGGTTGCAGAGGTGCAATTGCTGTTGAGTGAGGCTTCTTGAAACTGCTGCAAGTGATGCGGGTTCGGCAGGAATTGAGCACGTCCGGGGTAAGAGAGGGCCACCAGTATCACCTGTTCGAGGCCTCCACCATCCTTCTCGAAGACCCGCCTCTCACCTGCAAGGCCACTTTCAAACAACATAAGTATCACAATTGTTTCATTTATGACTGTACGTTAGTAAACATTCTGACCAATGCAATTGGTTTGCCATTCGACTGTGATTGTGCACGCAAATTATTTTCGGTTTTGACATTTCATTCTGACATGAGACTTTGGAAAGCACTTTAGATTTAGACCCCAGAGGCAAACTGAATAGTTGCTTCTCATTTGTGTCTTTATGCAGTGTTTGTTTAAAAGGTACAACTAAATCTGCCAGACTTGTAGATGAAGGCGAGTTCGTTTAAACGCATTTTGGTGCTGCGATTACTTGAAACGACTTATTGGAATGCTTGCATAACTTTGTGTATTACTTAGTTAAGCACTATTTCAACTGGCTACTTGACCGCAACTGCACTATTAGGGAAACAAGAAGTGTGATCAGCTCAAAACATGCGATAAAATAATGTAAAGCGCCTTTATGGCTCTCGGTGACCTTGTTTGTTCTGACGCATTAAAAGGTCTCCTCACCTATTTCTCTTAAGCGGGAACAACTCATAAGCATTTCAAGGAGGCGATTTGTGTTTATTTGGTGGCGATGCACAAATGTGTAACACGTTTAGCTCTTTGTGAATTTCATGACCAACTTTTCCACCACTTTTGCAATTCGAACACTACTTAACCCATTACAGCGACATTGAGTGGTGACAAAAGAAGCGCACATTAAACAGGTTAATAACTGGAGCTGATGCTATTAAAAGGCAAACGACTAGATAGAATAAAACGCGCAGATGCTTTGACTACGAGCCCATACATCGGCAGCTAGGTGTGTACACATCCTTCTCTGATCCTAATGTGTCATCGCGACTAAGGCGTGAAATGTATGGCCTCAGGGAGTTTTGACAGCGTTGGAAGCATCGCAACCAGCAACACGTCCTTTGAAAGCATTTCGTTGACACACAAACTAAGGTAGTCAACCAAGTTCTTGGTAAATTGGTTGGAAGGCGCTGGGCTGGTAAACAGATGCAATGGGAAGGGGAGGAGGCTAACTGAATTAGTGGTTGCCGGGTCGAATGATGTCCACTGAGTAGCAGGTCTCCACAGCCACACACGACATGGCATAATTCCCATGCAAATCCCATCGCCAATTTAAATGACAATTTAACTTCGCGAAGTCACTTTCCTGCGTTTAGACTCAACTCGCCCAAAGTGGGTTGCTTATCTGTCACAAAGTGTCGCGATGGACTATGCGAGATACAACCACATTTACATACCCACTGAACTGATGCATAAAGCAAGTAGTTTTGGGATTTTGAAGCTCCTTCACTCCTTGTGGACACCATGGACTTACTCTTGACCGTTAGCCAGCTCCTGCTCCAAGGCTCCTCACACCACTTGGCAGATGTCCCTAAAGGCCACAAAACATTTGCTATTGCAAGGCCAGCATGCGCTCACGCATGACCTAAGTAACTTCAATTATCCTGCTCCAGCTAGGTGCTGACGTACCTGCTATGCGATAGCCAAATAGAATTCATGCCTTCAAAATGGTTTGATGTTCACTAGAGAGGGTTGGAGTTCGTCGTGATAAACCGCCAGGCTTCATGTTGTGAATGCTGTCCAAGGTAGATCAGTGTTGACAAATACCAAGGCGGGGAGAGAGGACTGTTCAAATGTACTCCGCTTCGCTACTAAACGAGAAGCGTCTTACCATTAATAATAGAAGTATTACCTTTAAGTGGAAGAATTCTATTAGCTACGATTTAAGGAGTCATTACTAGCATCCTTACAGCAAGTATTATTTCTTTTCTTATTTTCAACTCTCGCTTGTAAGCTTTTGATTTGTCTCTAACTGCAGCACATGTATTATCTTTTGATAAACATAAGTCGGTTTTTATCTTTGACCTCCGAAACGACCCACCTACAGGAAATGGAGAGCTTGAAAGAAGATCCACCTGTCCAGCTTAGATCCATCCCCTCCTTCTCCTTACCCCTCCATTCATCCCTGCAAGCGATTAACCGGTTGTCCACCTGTCTGTGCGAGTCACTGAATAACTGGCTATCTGTTCAGCCATCTTCTCGTTTACTTATCTGTCATCCTGTGGATTTCTAACTCGTCAACTTCTGCTCCACGTTCTTGGGTAGCGATCTTATTCACTCTCCAACTGGACGCGATGATCGCATTTCACACACCCTTGCCCATCTTTAGGATCAAATGCGCTGCACCCAGCCGGTGACAGAGACTCTACGTGCGATGCTCGCTCTTGGGTGGACCATCGATCCTTTGGGAGCATGCCGCGAGGACGATGCAACAGGACTGCGCCTTCGTCGAAGACAATTCATCCACTGTGTGAGGGTTCCGCCGCATCTGACTACTGCGTTTGCAAAATTTGATCAAGCTAAATCATCCTGAGTGATCACGCACTGCCACGAACCCGACAGTGCTCCTAGGCGTAATCGTAATCAATCACAGGTACTTTGACTACTTATTGACATATGAGTAGAATGGCGCCACCCAAATGACGCTATGTCCCATGTTAGTTGCACGAGTGGCTCCTTGTCAAATCTATGCCCACCAGAGCTTTGTTTGCCAATCAGGATGGGAAATTTTACAAATTCTTTGAATTCTAGCAAACTGGGATTCCACAGGGACACATTTCGTCCCCAAAAGACCTTCACGGAGTTAACGTAACTCGAGAATTGATTGACTTGGCCGAACGACTGCCTCACAATGCTAATCAGATCTGAGCGAAGCAGAAAATGAAAGAACTTGAGGAAATTGGTGAGTCACTACTGCGTGTATCGTTTGGTGGAATTGACCAATTGGGAATGTGAGGCTAAATACAATCATTGTCATTCTGTCTTTTCTTTGTTTAGGTGGCGGTGTTCACCAACTTTCGGTGCCCTACGACATTCTGACCGATCGTGAGCACAAACGCCACCGTCGCCTGAATCACAAGTTGATTTGCTGCCTGCAGTACTGGGGCTATCGCCTCGCCTGCAAACCAACCAATCAGCAGGCGGATACCACCGAAACCGCGACGGCGACGATGACAACCACTGCGCCAAATGCAATCAAACAATTCGTTGGCGAACAGGGTGAAGGTGAGTGCGAGTGCGTGGATAAGGTTCGTGCGGAGGCGAGGGGAGGGGAAAAGGAATGCGTGAGCCAGTGCGAAATCGCGTTTTAGGTGAGGGGAGACGCTGATGCGTGGTAGGCTGTCACCCCAGGAAGGGTCTTCTGGGACCAATATTCATCATTTTTTATTGCTACAGATGATTATTTTCGCAATATCCGTCTCCTGCATGAGAAAAGTTGACACTTGATTGCTCTTATTTAGGTCATCCTTTAAGCCGATTCGCCTGTGGTCTGCTGTCGACGTTGGTGGATTATGGGGAGGGCGCCATGTCAACGGCTCGTGAGGACAAGTTGAGTCGTGTGTTCAGTCGACAGCAAAACCTTACAGAAACCAGCGAGGTTATGAAACTCCTCATGGAGGTCGTTCTGCCCTTGCTGTAGCGCTACTTCTACACTCGCAAGTCCCATTCCATCGACCCCCACTCGGGCGCGCCGATTGAAGAGAAGGAGATGGTTACGATGTGGGTTTGGAATTGAAGTCGACTAATCGAGGTCTTGAAATGAATAGGAGCATGCAATTATCTAATCTGTCTGAAAACGACCCAGCCCAACCACCTGTTCTCCTTTTCTATACCTACAGGCTCTTCACCAGGTTCTTCCCTCTTTTGCACCCGACGACTCGCTGTTTCGGTGCCGACGTCAATGTGACCGTCTCCTGTCTCAACTGCCTCATTGAGTGCCTCGATATCAAAGCTATTGTGAAGATTAGCTACGCAGAGGACTTTGTTCGACTCCGTCTCATGCCATTCTTCTCCCTCTGCACGGACGACTTGAGTCTCGTCATCCGAAATTTCAACTCTGGGAGGTACTCCCACATCAAGGTGGGTTAACAAACCAACAAGTGGGTAACTTCTCCTTGTACTTACTTCGGTTCCACTGGTCTGCTTTGCCATGGCACTAGTCGACGTGGGACCTGCAGCGTTGACTACCTCCACATGATCCTCCTACCGACACTGAAGACGGTGTTGGAGCACATTAGCAAGACAGAAGTGGGTGAGGACCTGCTTTTGGGTCATCTGCAGGTCACTTGTTACCGCATTCCCAATGTCCTCTACGTGTTGGGAGCGACTGGTCGATAGCACGCCAATTGACCCGAACTGATGGAAGAGCTGAATCGGTGAGAAGGCCTTTTCCACCTTGCATGATATTGTTGCTTCTGAACGAGAGTTGGTGGGTGGGTTTTGTGTATCGCCTTTTCGACACCGGCCAATGCTGGCTGAATGTCTGGCTGCGCTGACCACCTGTTGCCCGGTAGCTTTCCTTGAGCCCCAAATTGAGCGTTCACGATCCAAGATCAACTGCATACAACAGAGAGGAGGCCGACTACGCCTTCGAAGCTAGAGGTGAGTCCGTGTAAACCAACTTACCAGCTTTGTCAAATGGCCATAATCAGTGTCAAGAAGAACTGACGCCTTGAAGGGTTGAGCAGTACCTTCCATCCCTGACGTTACTTCTGCATTTTAGACCTGCTTCAAGAGATGGGCAAGACCCTGCCCTCTCTCCACAAAATCATTGATGACATCGTGCACCTAGCCGAAGCCGGTTCCAGTGGCACTCATGAGCCCCATCTCATGGAAGCCACCTTCCCATGTTATGCTCTTACCTGCCGGCCTGGTGGCGCATAAACCTTGCTCAGCGACAATACGCGCGCCGTCGACCAGGCTCAAAGACGGCCTCCTTCAGCTCCGACAATGGGGAGTTTCTGGCCGCTGTGGATGCTGAAGGTGAAGGATTGCTTGAACTTGGAAGCAGGGGTGGTAGTGGAGGTGACAGCGACAACGGTGGCGGAGACAATACTGATGATGAAGACGATGGGAGAAGGGATGGGATGTGGCCACCGGTCCGGTCAGCACGGTGACAGGGGATCTGATGAACCGTGTTTTGGGATCAGTGTTGCAGTTGATCCAAAATAATACCGACAATGGCGATGCACTGTGGATGACGAGGATTGCAAGTGGGTTCTGGTGGCGAGCCTCCTGAAATCTACTTCCTTACCTCACGATTCGAATTGTGTTCCATTGGTGGTTTTCGCAAGAAGGACCCATGTAGGTGGGTACAGAAGGGCTAAGAGGTGATGTGCGTGGCCGCAGAAGCTGAGGTCCGTGCAAGCTTTAGCTTTCGGCCATCTCCTTGCTACCACTACAACGTAGCCGGATATTTATGGACCGCGGAGTTGTTTGAGCCGAGAACCTCTCATTGATATTCTAGGTCGTGAAGGATGATGGCCAAAATACCAGTTCCTAGAAACAGAAAGGTGTCATTTGCGCCTGGCAATATGTCACTGAGAGTACTAGTACCACCGTCTTCCATCACGTCCTTTGTAATGCCTCTCTAAAGCGCGAACACAAGCCATTGTTGGCAATGCAACAGTCGACATGCCTGGGAAGAACTTTCTCCCCGTCTCAGAGCGCCTCTTAGATCAGGCTTTCGCTGTGCAAAGTTGGGAGAGACGTCTGAGTGAGAGGTTGTCATTTGCATGCGTATTTTAATTCCGCCTCACAAGCTGATCAAAATGGTACCTCAGCTACCCCTATCCGGGTAACGATACAGACGCAGAGGGTGATTTGACAGCTGCCTGCGAGTTGCTAGTACGCAATATATTCGCTCTGTATCCCCTCCCCATCACCTTTGTCGATCGATATCGTACTGGGTGGCCTAAGCAGCCCACCGTGGAGACGGATAGACTATCCAGCACTGTTGTCAATCTTTCCCTCATTCGGAATGGCTCTTCGGTAGGCAATATTGCAGCCATTACTGTGACCGAAATTAATAATCATTCTTAACCTCCCTCCATATTTGACAGAACTTCAAACGAGAGGAGGAGACATTTGTTGGAAGTCATGAGTTGGATGCTCTGGCGTTAACAATGCCGACTGCAGAAAGAGGCACGATCTCTACTGATGTTGCGCCTTGCACCCTCTCTCATCAGGTCTGGTCATTTCTGACAGGCTGGTTGTGTGGCACATGTCTGGTGAAAGAGGGGAACATTCCCCTAACCTCGGTCCTTTTATTCGTCACAAGAAAGGCTTCAATAAAGCGTCTCCTTTTAATTGGTAAGTTGATACACGTGCCTTAGCTACAGAGGTACGCATCCCTCACCTTTCCATTGCTCCCTTCTACCCCTTTCTTAGGTCTACGCGTTCTTAATGGCAGACAGCAAGAACTAGTTCAAAGAGCTGAGCATGTGTTCCTAAAGGCTAGCTTACCTTTCCCTCCAAGTCATTATTACTTATTATCTAAGCAAAATCTTACGTCTTAACGGCAGACTTATCTGCTAATCAATTGCACTACTGAGGTAGTAAAGAGTGTCATTCTTCAATTGGGGGTTACGCATTTCTTCTGCACTTACTCTTGCCTATGTGTACAGATCAAACGCTTTGGTGATTCCGCTACATTCCTTTGCCACCTGTTTTCATTTTTTTCATGCCAGGCATTTGCTTCTTCCGTTTCATCAGTCTATTTCCATGCATATACTAATCACTGTTATTCATTCAGCATACCGACACCAAAGGCAGAAGGAGCACGTATTTTGCTGATTCTCATGGAGAGATGATGTAGTGACTGGTGCTGGCAGTAGCCATATTTGCATGACCAGGTTAGATTTTTATTTTATAGCCTCGTAATTAGCTATTTAGTGTGTTTTCGTGTCCCCTCCTCTCCCTCTCCCCTAGCTGCACTTCAGTTGGTTAAAGTTGTCACTACTAGATATCCTCGCATCTGATTGGGCGAATGACTCACCGACTGTACCTTCTTGCCCATTTTCAGCATGAGGTGGAAGTTGACATCATGGAGTGCCTTTGATACGCTCTAGATAAGGACGACGAGGTGAGTGCTATTCGAGTGTGCTAAAGCAGAGCTTTTCCATCCCATCATGTTGATTGTTAAATGCTCTCGGTGGGAGACGAAGGCGTACCGATGGAGGGAGTTGCTATACCGCAAGATAGATCAAATGATCGCTCTGTCCGGATGTCACGACGCCCTAGGTGTATCCACGGAGGTAGGGATCATCAATCGCATAGTGACCTTGGCCAGGGTCATGCATGCGCTCTACCTCTTCAGCGTAAGTAGCCGATGCTGTGGAAATGACTTGTCGAGTTGATGATGGGCAACCTGACTTGGGCATTCCCTGCCCTCAAAATGCCAGTGCGAGGCATAGAACAGTGTGGTAATCCCAAAGGATGCTCTAGAATTCGTTAACGTTGCCCCTTTACCCTATCCATCTTCGGCTTATCCACCCATTTATCCCAGATCTGATTGCCCGTCTTGGTGGATTTACTGAAGTGTGCTTCGATGAGTCTACTCCTTTCAATGGACTAGTTATCCATCTCTCCTGGATCCGTCCACTCATTCATTGCGCTTCTAGCCATCTAGTCACCCTGAATCCATTCATCAGAAGCGTCTAATTTACACCTCCGTTTACCATGGTTGCTTTCACAGTTCCCAAGTCAGTGGGTTTGCTCCGAATGCGCTTATCTTGGACTCTTCCAACTATCCGAAATCATCTATTTGCCATCTCATCTGCGCGGAATCTACCCCTTTCGCATTTGTGCATCCGCTTATAGGCCAACCTTGGTGCATGATGCCTTTTGAGTCCATAGGCCTGATTGAGCTGGTTCTCTCGTATTTTCGTGACAAAAATGACTTTTCACCAGGACCGTGGGGGAATTCGACACCTTTTACTTTGGGGCTTAAAAGTCAATAAGTTCCTAACCTAGACGCGGTTTTAATGTCTTAAGTATCTGCTCCTCTTTATAGCTGGCATGTATGGTATCAGGTATCCACTTGGTCGCTTTGGGTGCGTGTTTAGGCAGCTTTTGTGAGCACGCCCTCTAGAGCGATTCACCTCTCGATCTACTTCCTTTTTCACCAGCATGTTGTTCCAACAATCCTGAACCGAGGCGCATGGAAGAAGGTCGTTTCAACACAGCGCAAGCGTGCAGCAATGGCGTGTTTTCGAATGCAGCCACTTTATGCTCTGCCACGTCACCGCATCATGACTCACTTCCTTATGGCCTACTATGACGGGTGGTTGGGCTATGAACAATCACTAGGAGTTCAGTTGATTGAAGAAGTCATGGAAGCCTCACCAGAAGGGAAAACTCCATCTACCGCTAACGCTCCAGTCCCTACCCCATTGCTGGAACGACCCATTCCAGTCATCCTGGTGATGCTGGAAGTGGTTCTGCTGACGCTGCACCGATGAATTCCGGCAGTGGTGGTGGTGGTGTTGGTGGGAATGTGTCGATCGTCGCGAAAGCTGTCACAGAGACCTCTATGTATTCCGACTCCTCAGACGAAGGTGGGTTGACCTGTCGTCCAGACTCGAATCGAGTCAAGTGACTGTGGTGTCTAAGTAGCAATTATTTGTAATCACAATGGCCAATATCTCTCTCTCTCGGGTGGGGTGGAAGCGACGGTGGTGGTGGTGGAGGTGGAGGTGGAGGCGGTCCAATCGCCTCATCATCCTCTGCCACTGCGATCAACGAACAGGTAGAGGGTAGTGCAACGCCGACAAAAAGGGTGAGCATTCGGTGCTTGCGACATACTGCTGCACCACTCCTGATCCTTTGCGGCAACTCCTTACTGCACTCTGTCGAACTGCTGTGGACGAGGCACCTGACGATCCGCTCTGCCTAGCGTTCGCGCACATCATGGCCAAGGCATGCGTTCTTTCAATGAAATGATATCGAGACGATAAGAAAAAGCCAAATCGGATTTGAAAGGCCAACTCTTCTCCCCAAAACTTGCCTGACACTATCCCACCTTCTTTGCTTTTGGAGCTGTTTGAGTAAGGACGAGGACGATGAAGTTGGTGGCGGTAGCGGCGGCGGTGGGTGTGACGAGGGCTGAGCAGAAGCGAGCGGAGGAGAGGAGGGACCCACATCCCAAGAACAGGAGGAGCAGAAGCTGCGTCTTCTCTTCGAACAAAATCGCCTCTCGGATCGTGGTGCTGCAGAAATGGTTCTCCTTGAGCTTGCCGCATCTAGAGGTGGTGTTATTTTTCTTGATAAAACCGCTTTACTGGTATCCAATTTATAGCGATAAATTGGCGACCTTTTTAGACGAAGCTACACCAGTGGCAGTGGCCTCTGTGGAGTTGGGCACAGTTATTCTCTTGGAGGGAAATGTTTCTGTGCAGAACCGAATGCTTGCATACTTGGCGGAGAATCGTCTCACGGGCTTCTTTATGAGCTTGGCTGGACTTGTGCAGAACCGCTCAGTGTTGGATCTTGATACGTGTAAAAGGTCAGTCTTTGCTCGCGTTTCGACTGATTGGGATAAATCAGGTACGTGATGTCGCCACTTTCCTTTTCTACAGATGTCAAGAGGCCGAAGGACTGGCAGTAGGTTTGTCAGACATGGAGGGCATCACGATTCTCTGCGATGCGCACTTCACTTGCAAGATCTTTCGACTTCTCCAACTCATGTGCGAAGGTCACAAGTCAGGTAATAAGCACTCCAGAGTAGATGGTGATGGCAATTTGCGTGAAAGTTGATGCCTGTAGAATTTTTATCGAATTGCCGCATAATGTATGCAAATGGCTGAGAGGTTTTAAAAAGAACTATTATGGAGCCTCCGATTTCACTTTTTGCAGCGTTCCAGGACTTCGGTGAATCTGATCATCTGCATGGTGGACTGCTTGTTGCGTCTACAGGAGTCCACCATGGGCTTCCACTGGCACTTCTCCAACAAGCTCGTTATCGATGACTCGGGTCGTACGAACTTCATCAAGGCCATCGAAATCGGCAAACATCTCCTCCACACACTCACAGAATGCATTCAGGTGAGTGAAGTGAACCTCATGATTGTTTTCAGACAAAGTAGCTGACGATGCGCCTTGAAAATGAGGATTTGGAGTTTGAAGTGCTCTCAAAAGCTTTCTTGTTTCAGGGTCCTTGTCAGAGCAATCAGCATGCGTTGGTCAACAGTCGGTTGTGGGATGCTATCTTCGGCTTCTTCTACCTCTTTGCGCACATGCAGGACAAGTTGAGCAAGGATTCTAAACGGCTGGACCTTCTGCATGAGTTTCTCAACCTCCAGACCGAGATGCTGATTATGCTACTCTCCATGCTGGGGGGCAATGATGTGAGTGGATTCATTGGACGTTAGATGGTTGATGCACTTGCCGAGTCCTCGGCAAATGTTGAAGTGGGTGACGACTCTGGAAGGGAGGTGCCTATGTAGTGGATAAGGGGGATCAAGAAAATCTGGCAAGCAATCGGTGTTGGAGACTGTGAGAAAGCATGAAAATGATTCGCCTTTCCTTCTTCAGCTCCATCTTCTGTTTTGATTCCCACATGTTGTGGTATGGAGAGGAACCAGATTGTCAGCTATTTCTTATTCTTGCGGAAACGCTGTGTAACTGTTAACCTAGAGGGCAAGAACAGGGAGCGATCGTGCTTGTCTGAGAGAGCGAAGAGTCCTTGTAGTCAAGCCCACAAGTTCTTCCAGAGTACCGTCTCTGGGTAGTCTAGCGCCTTAAAGACCTGTCATGAAGCAGTGAGAAGGCTTTAAATTCTGTCAGCAGTGATGCATTTTGTAGGTCTTAGTAGAACGAGGGTATTGTCTTCTTCTTGTATTATTGTTGCCATTACGGTGAGGTGGATGCCCGAATTCTCAGCCTGGATTCCCATCATTGTGTCGAACACTGTTGTGGCTGACGAGTGTCTCCAAAATGATAGACCAGTTTCTGATCTACATTCCTCTTCTGAGTTTAAGCTCACTTTGACCTTTATCAACATCATTTATCGGATGAAGAAAATTACGATTTCCAATGCCTTTCTGGTGAGTTCTACCCAACGTTGCATCTTGGAGGTTGAGAGCTTGGTCGCCCTTGAAACCACACTTTTTCTCCTTCCCTCCTAAAGGCTTTTCACGTGAACACAGACGCATTGATCTTGCATCGAGAGTTCCGAACTGCCTTGGAGCAACAAAAATCGTTATACGAGTGAGTTCTACGTCTGAAAATGTCACTTTGATAGTATCTTCACCAAGTGATTGTTTTCTATCACTTGTTTTTGCTGTCTGTATGGAGGAAATCACCTGCATAATGGGCTGTGCGGACGCCAATTTGGGTGGAAAAATTGGCTTGCAGGAGTTCACGGAACGCTTCTACAATCCAGCTCGTGATATCGGTTTAAACGTGGCGCTGTCACCTACAAGCCTCTCTGAACATATCTCTGGTAATATTGGGTAAGTGTCGCTGCGAGAATTATGCGGCATTAAACTTCTTCTAGACTTGGAAGGTCTCGTGTGCTCTCCCCATTCCCTTTCAGCCTGGAACGGCTTTTGCAGAAAGTGAAGGGCATGCAGGAGATGTTCGACCCTCTCCTGGGCCGCATTGAAATCACCAACAAGGAGGGTCGCATAGAACGTGTCTACTTTGAGGTTGGGCCGGAGAACATCGACCAGTGGAAAAGCCTCAAATCAAGGAGTTCAAACGCACCTTCCTTCACTCGGTGGTGGGCAAGAGTGGTGATGAGGAGAAACTTGAGTGCTTCGTCAATTTCGCCGAAGACGCCATCTTCGAAATGCAACATGCTCAGGGCATCAATGGGAATGACGAGAACTTGCAGATTAGTTGGGTAGGTTTGTCCAAGCACTGCTTGGACGTTAGGGCAACTGTGACTACTTCAGATTTGTCTCATTCCATTAAAGGCAACTGACATCACACTGGAACGAGGAATCTGAGCAGCTAAATGAATTTTTAACCATCCGGGCATTGAGTGTCCCAAATACAAACAATCGAAGGAAACAAATTTTCCCATCGAAATGCTCAGCACTTTCCCATGGCTCTCTGATGGATAATCAAATATTGGCTCTGTGGTTCCCATGACAAGCGGTGACCAACGCAAAACTTAACCTCACTTTCTTTTATCGCCCACCGTAGGTCGTGGCCGTTCGCAACCTCCTCGAGGCCACTTGACTCTCCTCCGTCTTTGCATTCCTCGGCACTCTCATCTCCTTCCTCGGTCCCCACCATTTATGGAAATGTTGATGCAATCTCCGACAGATGTCATTCGTGGATGTCATTACAGATATCTTGGGCCTCATTATCGGTCTCATGATCGGAGCTGTGCGTGCGTGTGGTGGAGGGGAGTTATTACCGCTGTGGGTCGTTTTGTGGTGTTGTGCTCGCGTTGACATCGGATCCAACTGAAAGAGCCCCGACAGCCTTAAGATCGTCACCACCACCGCTAAAGGTGCAGTCGATAAATTAAACAGTGCCGCCGAGTGTCAGACGGAACCAGACGGCAATGCTCTTTAATGCGATGCAGATGGGTGGAGGTGAAATGGAGGTGAAGCTGGATGAGGAAGAGGCAAATCACCTGACCTTGGAGCCGCCAATGAGGAAGAGAAAAACCCAAGGATCTTGCAAGCATTC
This sequence comes from Taenia multiceps, assembly GCA_001923025.3. Taxonomy (NCBI): domain Eukaryota; kingdom Metazoa; phylum Platyhelminthes; class Cestoda; order Cyclophyllidea; family Taeniidae; genus Taenia; species Taenia multiceps. Next base: position 71,246,817 of record CM010311.1, on the reverse strand, counting down.
CTCAGGTGGGCGATTCTAACAAACCTAGTGAGCAATAACTTATAACTGTTTGTTTCTTTTTGTCAGGACTACGAGTGGTATGGTCTTTTGCGAAAATAATTTCAGATCAGTGCACTTGTTGTTAAACATATATTCCATGCACAAGTTTATGGCCCGTTTTTACGACCTATTGATCCTATGACCAAGCATCGTTTTGGCATCACATTTTACTCTAGCCAAAATTTAGACCGATTCCTTGTCGACTTTTGGACTTTTTACATCTAAGTCGATATGAGGTCAAGGACTGAAAAATTGCTTTTTGATTCCGGATTTGCGGAGTCATCACAAACACAAGAATCAGTCATTAATTACTGTCACAAATCACACAAGGCAAATGCTATTAACGGGTGCAGAAAAATGATGGAAAAGTAGTGAGGATCTGACCACATTATTTTTTGGAATAAATAATTTAAGCAGATTGTGAGCTGTGGAATGCAGCTGAACGCTTACTCACTTTTGCTTTTTTCCAATTAATTTTTTATGTAGACTATTTTGTGCTCAGTAAGTGCTCGTTCAAGTCCCCGTGGAGCTCATTAGGAAAGATTTTCTGGAGTCAAACAAAGTATTTTTGGGTTTCAAGCGCTGAAATCGGAACGGTCAATTTTTTTAATCGAGACACACTTCCTAGTCATCATCCCTTGTTTGCGTTAGAGACGAGGCCTTAGCAACAGGACAAATTTTTTTGGAAGATACGCGTATCATTAATAATTTTTTCTGGTTGTATTTCAATTTTTCGAAGTAAATTGGATCCTGTAAAGTGCAATTTAATGCGCATTATTTAGTAATCCAAGTAGTTCTGTTCAGTAGCATAATGTATTATTTAGTAAATATTTTCCAAGACCAGAAAATTATTCTGGCATAAGTTGTGCTGTTTTTAGACTCTAAGCGTTAGATATAGAATCGGGAATATTTTTTCACCGAGGCTTTAATTTCCATAAGTTCAATTCCCGTGCTTACGTTTGGGCGAATATTATTTCCTGAGATCTTAGCAACAAGGAAAACCATTTTAGAAAATTTATGAACAATTATTATTTCCCTCTGATTATTTCTACAATTTGTAATAAAGAAAATTAGTCGCCTTTCACTATAGCGGACATTATTATGTCTTCACCAACGTCCAGTCCTCCATATTTTGCTCTACTTTTATAAAAATTCGTTAAATTTTAAGGCATATTAAATCATTTTCTACTTCATCATTAATGATATTTGTTCATACAATATCCCGCTGATGTTGTTTTTCGCAATGGGAGATCTGGGGGTTTTGGCGTCCATTCCGTCATTCCTCTCCAGTTGCTGCTTGCAATGAATCCTTGCAAATTGATGATTCTACTCCAAAAGTGCTCGGTCTCTCTACGGTTCTCGAATCTGCTTATCAAGTGACAACATACAAGAAGATTTTCGCGATTTAGCGTGTCTAAATTCGTCTTTCATTGGGGCTCGAGAGTTTCCTATCCCCGCCCCGCTTGCGATTCTTGGATTCGCTAATCGCCTTTTCCCGCCTTGTCAATCATCTAATTCGAGGCGTCCATTCGCTTTGGAGATGTTTCAAAAATATTATTAGGGATATATCCATCTGCCTCATCCAACCTTCAGTTGTTTTCTGAGTTTCAAACACGACCACACTCTGCAAACTCCAGTCCGGAATTCAAGGTGTTAGTGGCTTCAGGGACCTAAAACACCTTTCCTTCGACAGTCTATTAATTTTATTCGTAACCGTATCAAGGAAAAGAATGTTGGCTTTTGTCGGAGGAGAAACAACTGCTGCTGGAGCGCGTGGGCTCCTCAAAAGTGGAGGCCTTCACGGAAACGACCTCAACGAAATCACTTGCTCCCACCAGCACTAGCTGGAATGTCGGAGGACAGAAGGATACAACTCCAGTCACTAAGAAGACGCAAGATATGAGTACGCTCATTTGCGCTTTCCATGCATAATCTGCTGTCCCAAGGGGACGCTGAAGGGATGCATCCAAAAGTGTTATTCACTAAGCGTTCCTTTCATTCAGTCAGATTTCTTGCCGTGCGAAGGTAACTTTCGTTAACATTACAATTCAGAGTCACCGCATTTGCTCGTGTCTGCGTCCAAGTCAGACCAGACGGCTCTTTCAATCTCTTCACAATCTTATTTTTCAGCATACTTATTTGTAACTTCAGTAGCAGGTTGATGATCGACGGCTGTGAGGTTTTGCTTTTCATGAAGCTTTATATTAACATTGACCACCTGGTGAGACTGTAGGCTTACATAACTGGTGCTAGAAATGTTCTGACCCTGCTTTCCTAAAGTAGCGCCTTAAGTTTGGTATCGTGTGTGCCATTCACTTGAGTAGTTAAACTCATTTTTACCATGTTTTGCCATTGAAGTGAATTCTCTTTTAATTTTAATGAGTAGGCAACTACAGGCATGCGCTACTCAGTAGCCATGAGTTCTGCGTACTACTCGTCTTTGCTGTAGGACCAAGTCCTCAAACACTGGAGCGCGAGAGCATGGAGGAGCCCACGTCGTGGAGCAGAAGCCCATTCCAACCTCCACTTTCCTTATCTCAATTTTTGCACGCAACTTTCATTGGCTCAAATTGGGTGCTCTTCTCCTTGCCTTCATGATCAATTTTCCTCCTCTTCTAAAGGGTGGGTTCCAGTTCCCCTTTCCACACTACAAGCCATTCCTATTCAAAGTTCTACTAACTACGGTTTCCACCACTAAATTGAAAAACAAGGACCCGGTGCAGAAGGGGTGGCAGAGG
>CM010311.1:71202483-71243940 GCA_001923025.3 Taenia multiceps | reverse complement strand
AATACAAATATCAGGTCGTGCTTCCAACGAGATCATGAATGAAGAGGGAGCCTGAAATTGACGAGCTAATTTCTTTTCATGCAGTGCGCTATTTTAATATGAAATTTGTGTTACAGAGACACTGCGTATGTAGGTGATCAATGGGTTTTAGGTTAAACTCGATACTAGCCTTGAACTTCGATATTGTGATAAATGATTGGCGATTTGGCATGTTGGTATCTCTTGACGTACATAAATATGCTCGCCCATTGCATGCTACTACAGAACTTGCATCAAGAGTCTAATTAGCGTTGCGTATTTCTGCTCGACAAGAAGTAATTGCACAACGTCAGCATAACTTGGTGTGGGTAAAATCCTGTCCATCGTGAGCATTTTATTCTGTAAAGTGTATCCTAGGTTGTTCGCCCTTTGTTCGCCGATTTATCTTTAAACGCATGCATAACTAACTAATGGAAGCATTAAGTGTAGTGTTTCGACTTGATGAGACTGTGCTATATGCATATGCACAGCACTACCCTTACTAATACGACCGCAACGGTGATTAGTGTCTCATAGCATCTCGGCACTGGGAAACGATAAGTTTTTTAGGAGTGCAAGAGGGAATCCGCAAGCCTGCTCTTCACTTCCGAGTCTTCAAATGTGACATTTTCTGGAACGAGGCCACATCTGATTTGGAAAATATTGCAACAAAACGAATATCGGTCCTGGCTCGCTCGCTATTCACTTGAAGACAAGCTTGTTTTCTCCAAGTTTATTTTGATTAGATAGGTAACCTTACAAAGGCGTTCCATTCGAAAAGACGCAAACCACTATGGTAATCCAGACTACCTCGTTCTTTTGCCAGTGCGCGGAACACTAAGGAGCCAGACTCCTCCACGTAATGGTGCCACATTCTTAAATGACATAATGACGACATTTTGGATCGCCCTACGAAATAAAAGATACTACGAGTTTACTCAAGCTGTGCTCAACCTTCTCGCCTTCCTGCCTTCTTGGCATATATGCCCTGCATAATGCGGCTGAAAACATCTTGTCTTCTATTCCCAAACAGTTCTCCCTCTTCAAACCCACCTACCCAACTATCCACGAGTTACACATCCTGTACCTTTTAAAGACGTTTTCAGGGCATTTCACCTTTTTGCTAGTTTACGACACACTTAACAGTGGCATTGGAGCAACAATTGGATACTACGCTTTAAAATACACATGTCACCTGTGACAACACTTATCTACGACCCAACAAAATAAAAACATCTCCATGCCTGCTGAAGCCAGATATGCCGCAGCTGTCACTTTTTCATACTAATGGGCTGCGGATTCGCAATAAAACATCTCAATCAACAATTCATACATACCTACTGCAGTGCCTTCAGCTTTCCCCCTCCCCGAAGGCGGAAAGAGGCATCATACTCTGGCAGAATACATGGGCGTGCATTTAGCATGCCAGCGACACACTCCACGAAGGTACAATGACGAGACAAATAAGTCGTCCATCACCAAAATCCATCATTCAACAAACCACCAATGCATTACATAGTCGCCTTCGCCTTGTCCAGCACCGTCCTCTGTGCTCTCCCCCGTAAGAGTATTGCTTCGTCAGTCCCCTCAACCACCGTTGCGTAAGACAATTCTGCACAGGATGAGACAATGTGCTAACCATCACGCGTGTCCATGACTAGTAGAGGAAATATTGATCTAAAACCGAAGGGCCAAGCTCCTATCAACGGTGCGGCATCGCGACAACTATAGTTACAGAATAATTAAGCTTTGATATGCCTTCCAATTCAAAATCCACTGCCACATCGCAAGCATGCAAATACAAGCGGACATACAATCAATACCATCAACTAGCAAGCGACCGCTAAATAAAGCACACACATGCACACACACAAGAATCCTAAAATCGCAACATAAGCTGCATACGTAGGAATCTGCACAAGTAAGTGGAACATGAAGTCGTTGGGCAACTTCCATTTCTCTTACAAGTTAATCACGCTAGGGTAATAAGTCATCCCACTGACTGCAACCCTCATGCATGTGGATGTCATCAGAATCGCCTCTTTGGGCAAGTTACCCACGTATCGATAGCCTGCATCTTAAGCCTTAAACATTAGGCAAGCAATTATCAAACATGGCAATGAATCGCAAAGGTAATCATACTTACATATTAAAGCCTCATAAGATAACCACACTTCCAATTGTTCCACGCCCACTTCATATCGCCTCCATCTCATATCATGGTGGTGAAGGTGACTAAGGCTGGACATCTTGGCTTAATAAGAGACCAATCAAAACTAATAATTACAAGAAGATAATAGCATCTATTCCAACTTATCCAACATGCTTACCAAGTTACCGATTCACTTCTGTTTCGCTCTCGCGTGGCACTCACATGCCACACTCAGTTGTTCATAAATCCAGGATGAATGGTTAGCCAACACTGGGCAAAGGAACTTTCAACAGGATCGATGGGTAGAATTGCAACACCTCAGCTGTCCACAATGACGGCGACAACGACTTCAAAGGCGCTTAGTGCCGCCTTTGTGGCATCCCATGAGTCGGCTTCTACATCCACGTTCCCCCTTGCCATTGCCATCGACGGCAACAATGGATGTTGTTGGCGTCCTGATGAGACTGTGATCCCGTTAAAAAGGATCCCACAATCGGCGTTTAAGATGGTGACGGCAGAGAAGCGAGTGTTAATCAGCAAGATCGCTCAGCATCAACATCCACCATCCCTGAGAGGCTGACAAAGCCAATACAGAAATACGATACTGACAAGCTCCATGTGCAATGTGCCAATTTCGAAAAAGAAATCGGCACCTAGTGCTGTTCACTAATTACTTCAGCTCATCACAAAAGATTTCAAAGGAGATAAGCACTCTCACCACACTTTGGGCCTACAACGACTTTAGCACCAAGCAACGCCAAATACTCGGCAGATTTTCTACATTTTAACAACACATGAGGTCTCATTCGCCATGAAATCCTCCTTTACGAAACAACCCACCACAGAGCAGGCCACTGACACAACTTAGACCAATCCCTTCCACAACCGTTCAGCATAGCGAACAAACGTGGAAGTGTTGTCCACAGACAAGGAAAACATGCCTGTCTCTTCTTTGTAAATCTCATTCAATAAAAAAATCTATGCGAACACATATGCATTTCGAACTATGCATATATGTGTACATGACTACCGATAGATACGTCTCATGTATCAAAAATTGATGACCTGGAAAATAACATGAAAATGCACCTTTGTATACAGAGAACAAACAAATAAAAATAGTAAAATAAAGGAATGACGCCTCGAAATGCAAAGGCGAGCAAACACTAGTTCATTAAAAAGGACTACACTAGATTTAATGAAAAATTGCACTGTATCTCCTCGAGTTCTCAATTTCAGCATTTACACAATCACCACCGCAACTCGCCATCCCTTCCGAACGGGACGGTAACCTTCCCTGTCATGCCAACTTAATCTCACACTTGTCCCGTCACTTCAGCTTACGCCCTTATAATTATCCCAAGCTTATGCCAAATGAGGTAAAACCTATCGAATGCCATTAAACACACCGATATTGTCCACGACCTGATTCGCATCGCAGGGCCAAGAATGCGCCCTCGGAGGTGACTTGAAAATCTCGCACTGCCTACCATTCCACAGATATCTAAAAGTCGGCCCGCCACCACTGCAATCTCGCAGCACTTAAAAAGGAAAAGGAGGGTCGGTGAGTGGAGTCCAAAGCGCTGCAAAGTTAAAAAACGAAAAGTAACAATACCTCAAAAAGCAAACATTTAAGACGCCCACAAGATACCACCCGCGCATCAATGTAAACGTTTCCAAGCAAACAATTGCAGGTCTCCAAGTAACCATTCTTTTGCTCCCAGGTCTACCTCAAACACCAACTTCCATCAAAGATGAACCTAAGACTCAGTGGCTAATTAGGCCCTACCCAACACTTTTCGCAAAGGCGCCACTAACATCAAACCAGGATCACAAAGTTACCAAGCCATCAAACTGCAAAGCGTCCAATGCCCTCGACACCAGCTCTGCAAATACGAACATTATAATAACGAAAGCAACCCACCTTTCACCAAGCATTAAGCATGAAAAGACCCACTAATAACTGATGGAAACGTGACGAGATTTGAAAAGCCACAACCCATTCCAACTTGAGAAATGTGTAAGGCAATAGCCAAGGCTAGATGCAAATTCAGTGCTACTAGGTGACACCTCTATTCATAAAACATAATACTCCACTTAAAATATACATTCCTGCATAAGTGAAGATTATCAACATTGCTCACTTCAAGTGCAGCCGAGCACTTACCAGGATTCTCCAAATTTCATGCAAACAAATCTCATCAGGCTGAAACCACACACATCAAAGGTACCCAAAAGAATTCAAACTAGTCGCGTAAGAGGTGCTTAGTAAAATATAACCGCGTTTAGTATTGTCTTTTAAAAACAGCAAAAAACTCTTCAGTGTGGCCGACAGTTTATTTGGCATTTGATTAAGCAATCACAACGCCAGAGTTGTGTTGATGAGACAGGTATACATGAATAAAATAATGTTATTTTACAAAAGTATTAATGAAATTATGCATGGAGCATGCATTCGAAATGTGAATCGGGGCGGCAAAAAAGGACCCGGAATATTCAGATAAATATTGTATGCATTGGTTATACAATGCATCGTTTGATTTCTGGTAGTATTTAGCCCGAATCTAAAATAGCCTACGGTAGAAGGTAAATTTCAACTTTATTGTAGCCGCCCGATACTTCAGTTAGGGTAAAAGAAGGCATGGTACTTAAACAGAATACATAATCTGGAAAAAGAGGGAATAGGAGCTGTTGGCACGGCCCGGGGCCTGCCAACCGGCTAGTACAATACATCTGTAGCGTCCCGAGACTCCCTTTCAAGGTAAAAGAAGGCATAGAACTGGGGTAGCATACATGTATTCTAGTAACAGAGGGCTTGGGGGCTGTTGGCACGGCCCAGAGGCCGGCCAACCGGCTAGAACAAGATAGCCACCCAAGTGACCGAAACCGGCAGTTCGAACAAACAAAGCATTACACAGCCCCTCTCTTCCTTCGAGCGTTGTCCTTGACGCTCCTCTTGGTCAGCCTCCCGTGTCAGCCATCATAACGTAATCAGTGCTGTGAGAAGCACCCACGAGCTAACCGTCCCAGTCGTCGAGATTCCAACGCATGTGTTCCTGTAGTGCCATCAATTCCGCGTAGCACTCAGTGCAGCAAATGCGCACTTCTTGGCCGTCCTCTCTCACGACAGTGTGGTCCAATGGAAGATAGAGGTACGAATCCAATTTTTCGAATGGGTCGAGACACACACAACACATTGCGATTCCAGGCTTAATTGATACCGTGGAAGAAACGCCAGGGCATCGTAGAAACCTGAGCAAATGTGGCGGTCGGGCCTCATAGGAACAAAATGCATGCGATCCAGGTGTGCAAAGCATAAAACGATGCTATCCAATGGCATCCTGCGCATTCTACATCTGAGGACAGGAGAGAGAGCTTACGGAGGATGCTTGACCACAACGTCGCAGGTCTCTCATGGCAGTTCCACTGGACTTGGAGTTCACGGCTAGTGTAGCTTCAGTTGTTAATAGCTTCCCTGTCGAACACGAGGGCGAGGGAGGTGTCGAAGCTGGACGTTGACCTCGGCCCTTCTGTTACGCGATAACAGCGGTTCTCCCATCCATAGCACATGCACTTCTTTCACACCGCCAAAATTTGATAGAAGCGTCATGGAGCAGGATAAAATCCATCAAAGTCGGGCCCACTATCCGCTGCCACCGATGTAGCATCCCGAGACCCCTAAGGTAAAAGAAGGCTTAGTACTGGGAGTAGAATACATGTATTCTGGAACAGAGGGTTTGGGGGCTGTTGGCACGGCCCAAAAGCCGACCAACCGGCTCAGTACAATATGACCACCCAAGTGAACGAAACCGGCAGCTCGAACAAGCAAAGTATTGCGCAGCCCCTCTCTTCCCTCAAGCTCCGTCCCCGACTCTCCCTATGGTCAGCTTCCCGCGTCGGCCGTCGCAACGCAATCAGTGCAGCAAGGAGGAGCAAGGTGCCAGTCATCGCGAATCGAGCACATGTGCTCTTGAAGTGCCATCAATTCCGCATAGCAGTCAGTGCAGCAAATGCGTATTTCTTAGTCCTCTCTCTCATGGCAACGTGTCCCAATGAAAAGATGGGGTAAGAATCCAAGTTTTAAATGGATGGAGACACACAAAACACATTGTGGCTACAGGCTTTTTCGAATACGTGGGAGAAACAGTGGGTATCGTAAAACTCTGCGCAAGTGGGATGATCGGGCCTCATAAGAAAAGGATGCACGCGATCCGAGTGTGCAAAGCATAAAAAGATGCTATGGAATGGCGTCCTCTACAGTCTACATCCATAGACACACAATACGGTTTAGGGCCACGAGTTGCCCCAGAAGAGTAAAGGGAGAGCATATAGAGGGTGTGGTGATACAGAAAGCAAGCCTTGTCAACATTTCACTAAATCAGATCATAGCAAACCTGCTTGTCTGAAATGCACAAATTGTTAAATGCACCCCTACTGACACCGTTAATATCAAGGTCTCTGGAAAATAAAGTCAATTAAAGGCCGTCACACTCATTTTTTAACAGATGTATTGCCACCAGCAACGAATATTTTGACTGTGAGAGCCCTCTGTAACAAATCATACCAGTCAACAAATCATTGGACAATTTCCCTTTCTTCACTTTCTTCGCATAAACCCTTCCAAAACGGCTGTTCCAATTTACAATACATACCAGCAATTTTGGGTCTTGCTTCGCCTACACCGCTCTTGCAACTTGCTTCATTCTTTTCTTGATTTAAGTAGCACATTTGCCTCTCCATAGCCTACCAAATAAATCAGCCCATATATCCACCCAAGTACAAAGATATCATTGAGTTACGTACTGGTCATCTATTCTGATGTGCCACTCACCATTATACCACCGCTTTGTGTTCCGTTAGTACTGCTATAAACAAAGCACTTTGTACTAAAATAAATCAAAACTACTTGAACTCGCCACAAGTGAGGTCACCGTGAGATCAACCCAACAATCCGCCAAACCTTACCGGAATTGACAGCAGTCATATTTGCCGTTTCTACTAATCGGCAAGTCGGCTACCGGTTGTGCAACAGGCTTGCCTATAGTCCACAGGGTGCAACCCAAGCACAAGCGCCCATTCCCCTCTCTAATCATGGAAAAGTGCCTCTAATGTCACTTATTTGCAACCTAGATGAAAAATGCGTGTGGGAGAATGGGCTTTGTTTCTTCTAGCTCTAGGAACCACTGTTGGATGAGCGTCCCTATGTGACGCAAGAAGAGTTATAACCAGCACGCATTTATGAAGAACGCATTAACTTTTCACCTGCTGGAAAATATGCAGTAATGTGCAGATCGACACTTCTTCTGCCCCAACTTGAATGCCTATGCATTAAACCTACTATTAAACATTGCTAATCAACTGGGGGCATTCTCTACCATTGGTCACCACATCGGTAGCAAAACCATGCTTTCCAAGGTTTGGTTGAAGACCTCGTAAGGATACCACGAAATGACTTGTTTATGCAATGAATCTCTTGGCAGGAAGCGTTCTGTGGACACGACCTCCATCACGACTTAGTTGCCATCCATTTCAAAGAGATCGAAAGTCAGATGGGAAGAGGTAAACATTGAACCAATTACAGCAACCAATTTACGGACATACAATCGCCCAGATTCTAACGAATTGGTGCTACGAACCCTGGTGATTGACGTAAGAATGCACAACCAAGGCACACAAGAAGGCTCCGATATTAACACGACGCCCAAAATATGTAGCCAACCAAATTCAAGTGCGAAAAGTAAACTCATAAATAATGATCGAATGACAGTTGAGTCACTTCACTACTATCATCGACTGCACCACATACTGAGGGCGAGCCAGTACACACGTCGAATGTCACAATGTAGGACAAAAGAGGCGGTAATCAGATGGACGCAGGGTTGTATGATAGGTTGGAGACAGCTTTGGTACTTTAAAGTCAGTACTGTGTAGCGAAAACAGCCAGAGCCCCATAGAAGTAGTAAGACATTAAGGAATTCAACGACGGAATAGAATTTGCGTGTCCACGGTAACTATGGTCCTTAGCAGTCGTTCTCTGTATCACGTAGCCATTTAGGCGCCTACAATACAGCCTATTGAACTGTAAATATTTAAAATGTAACTACCGCGGTTAATGGACAAGAGTCACCCATACAAATGTCAACAACATAAAAGGGTCATGAAATTTCTTCCTGTATGGTACTAACAACACATGCAGCAAGGAAAAACGTACATTAACACAAATGCATGAGGAGCCGAGGCCAGAAGAGGTCGCTAGATCAGCCAGAACCACCAAACACTTAAGTTCAATGGGAACGGGCCGTTAGCGCCTGCTTTACCGAATAAAGCTAGTGCGACGGGGAAATCAAAACGGAACACCACTTTATCCTCCCCCACCCTTTGATGATTGGTACGAATTTAATATGTGCTGAGTCAATTACAGAACATGAACTCCAATTCAAACCCTCCCATAACGTCTGGCGCACACACCACTTCAGCATTCAGCCCAACTTTTCGCAATACACCCGGTAACGGGCTATAAAGCACGCAAAACTCACATTTATCCATCGGATGCATCTGGGACCCAAATCTGTCCGATAGTGGTTCTGACCCAAATTGCCAATCAAAGCGATGAGGCTAAAACCACCCTAAGGAGGCCTACTATGGACTATGGTTTTGCAATTGAAATTGTTTGTAAAAGTGGGCATTTCAAACACTAGCCACGCTTCCGCCTTAATTTTCCACAGACCACGGGGACGTACGATTGCAAGAAGCCGCTGAGTGAACTGATACACTCAAGCCTAGTGGAAAAGGCATTCGTATACCTTCCATCTAGTTGAGCAGATGCCGTCCCCGCAGCATTGACAAGGCTCCGACTGTTAACACCAATCTGGAAACGGAAACCAGCCACAGCCAATACTTGAATATGACCCTTGTGCGAAAAGCATTACAGCATCACGGAGTTACCGTCAGTGAGCTATCTGCAGACTGATTGTTAATTATAGAGAACTTGCATACATTTACAATGTTTGCCTGACAATGCGCAGCAAGCATTGATGCGGTTGAAGAGGGCCGAGGTGCTGTCATTGGCATTTGGCGCGCTTTTGCAGTGGAACCAGAGGAAGAAGGGATAAGCACAATGCAAGGAAGCAATGAGTGACGCGACTCGAGGATGAGAGGTAGCTGGTAGGTAAAGGGACGCCCGAGGCTCCCCACTGGCAAAAACTATGCACCCGAGCGAGCCCGATTAGAGCCCGTCGCAGGCTTCAACACAGCGGAGTGCAATGCTGAGCCTCCACCTGGGGTCAGAGCCTTGCTGATCACCCTGAACCCGGCGCCAGGTAAGTTTGATGCGCTGCTGCCCCACCATACCCGTCTCACAACTACCACTTGCGCCTGATGTCCAGGTTCACCAGTACTGCACAGCAACCCGTACTTTCGCCATCTTATGCATTGCTACGCTTCCACATTCGCCACCCAAAATGATGCACAAATGACTGACTGAAAAACACAGGCATCCCACCGCACACATTCTGCACAATGCAAATCTATTCCCATGGCGAAGTGGCAGCATATCGCTTTTTAACAACTCATGTTATGCTTAGCAGTGCAAACCACATTGAGATACACTCAAGAAAGTAAAAAACATTTCCGCACCTCTTGAAGCAAAACATGCCGCAGCTATCAAATAGTCACAAATGAGCTACGATTAAAAGTTCCTTAATTTGCAACAGTAGATCCCTATCACTTATTCATGCATACGCACTCTAGCGCCTTTAGCCTTCCTCCGCTCCTAAGAAGGCGAAAGAATGAATAACACTCGAGCAGAAAAAGCATCGATTGCACATACGGAATAAGTAGCCCCATCATTAACATCCTTCAACGTAACTCCACTCTCCTCCTCGAAAGATACTCCTTGTGCTCCCCTCGGTAATTCTGCTACATCTGCAGACTCCTCCTCATCCCCCATGGTGAAAGCGGACTCCGTAGAGGATGATGGGAATGCGCTGACCATCACACCTAAAACCATTAGTTAAAATCATGTCAACTTTACAGCCTCGGGACTACGATATTGACAGAACAACTAAGACCTGATGTGGCTGCCATGCGACAACAAGCTCAACTACCTGCCTTAGGCAGCAATAACACTCAGTGCCATTAACCAGCAGATGGCCGTTAAACAACACAAACACACAAATAAATACCAAAATTGCACAATCTAATAATAGCATAAACTGTACGTGTTAGAATCGTTGGAAGCAAGTGGGGCAAGAAGTCATTAGGCATTTACCACTTCTCCCACAATATAATCGCACCTAGGCAATATGCCACCCCACCTACTGCAACACTCACACGTGCTAACGTCACTAAAAACGCCTCTTTGGATAAGTTATCCGTGCGGGAAAACTTGTCGACAATTTGCGTCGAATGTCTTCAGCATTAGCCAAGCGATTACCTAGCATATAAAAGATCATAGTGACAACACTTGCAATTACTCCACAGCTACTTCACATTCGCTTCACCCCATACCATACTGCTGGTAAAGGCAACAAGGCCTAAACTACTTAAGTCAAAAAAACACGCAAAATTAATAATTTGAAGTACTTACCAGACTACCTCTTGGCACTTGTTTCGCTCTCGTATTGCACGAAAACACCACACCCAGTCTTTCATGAGTCCGCCAGGCACAAAGCCGTGCTGATTCTGTCCTGTGTGGACGAATAGCCCACACGGAGCAGAAAACTTCCAGCAGGACCGATTGGTTGAATAATTGCGATCCCACAGTTATCGACGCAACGACAACGACGACGAACTCAGAGGCGATTAGTTTGGTCTCAGTGGACTCTCATGGATCGGCATCTACATCCACATTCTTCCTTGCCATTGCCACTGTCGGCAACGATGGATGTTGCTGGTAGCGTGACGAGCCTGTGACTAAGCCAAAAAGCATTCTGTAATCAGCGTTGGCGCGGTAGAGGAGGCGCAGCGAGTTTTGGCCAATAAGACCGATCGTTACCATCATTCGGAATCCACAATCCTTGAAAAACTGACTATTCCGGTATGAAAGTACCGAGTTGATAAGCTTCGTGTCCAAAATTAACACCTAGTGCTATTCACAGATAGACCCATTCTTACCATAAAGTGCTCCACTGGAAAAAAATTTACTTTTGCTATACTTTGGACCTGCAACGACCTTGACATCATGTAAAGCCAAGTGGTTAGTAGGTTTTCCTCGTTGTTCCCAACGAAAAAATTAGGCCTCACCAGTCACAATCCCTCCATTAAAATGATCCACTATCAGCAAAACGCCAGGCCAGCTTTAATTATACCCCTCACAATTGTTAGGTAATTTCTCGCCCTTCTCCAAAGGGACAATAAGCCTGCCTGTCACTTCAACACTCATCTCGTCTATTAAGCTTGTGGCCAGGCGATTATCCAATGGTTGTGCCAAAATGGTGACACCTACCACCATTCCATCAAATGCGCTCGCATCATTCACGGCGAGATCCATATCACAGGTAAAAGGAAACATCCCCACAGGTGACTCAAAAACTCGCAACGCCCATCATTCCACGGGTTCGTCACATGTCGCTTCACCACCATAGTAAGCTCGGAGAATCCGAAAAGCAAACTGACACCTACAAACGTAACTGACAAAATCCCAAAAGCCAAACATTTAAAACCGCTACAAGGTAAAGCCTAACGATGCGAAAATTTCCAAGCAGTCACGGGTCTCCGAGTAGCCGTGCCTTTATTTCTGGGTCCGTCTCAAACAGCAAGGCATATCAGAGCTGACTTTACGGTCAGCTGATTTCCTAGACCCCAGCAAGGATAATACCATCACAAAACTGTTGTCTCGAAGACAAGGAACGATCAACATGCCAAGTGCCTCACACCTTGAATATATTTTCTATCCATGCGGATATTACACTTCTGAAAACATGGAAGAACCTACGGCCAAGAAGAATGAGCATCGCACACTGCACGAAAATGTAACAATCTACGAACTGCAATTTAGTCCTACCTGAGGCATGTAGTGAGTAATAGCGAAGGTAGGACTCGCATTTAGCAGTGTTGAGTAATGCCTCCATGCTTAACAGACAATGCTCAACTAAGATCACATACTCCTGCCACATAAAAAGTCGACGCCATCACGCAAACCAAGTGAAAAGCACCTCCAAGTACCAAAGGTTTATTAAAAGGACGGAAAGTCAAGTAACCCGCGCGCAAAGAACTTGACATAACAAATAAGCGCGATCGCTTTTATGTCTTTCAAAAGCATAAGCTAACCTTTGACTTTACTTTGCTACATACACAATATTAATTAAAGCAAATGCACAACTAAAGCTCACGTGTTCTAATAGATTGCCTTGCAAATATTTATGTGTATTTGCAAAGGAGTAAAATCATAATAAAATATATAATATGTGTTCAAGAGGATAAGCGGGTAAAACATGATTTACAGCACTCCCAATTAATAAGCATGCCTTATCGCATAACGGTTTCACAATGCCTAGATTCGTTATCAAAATATGCATATCCAGGTACCACAAAAGATGAATTCAATCGATTTCGCATGCTGTTCCTCTCAAAAAGTTGATTCATTTTATTATTTATAGAAGTGTTTAAAGCAACCGGTAAAGTACGGAGTTACTTGCCTTACTTTAAGTTTAGTATGCATGTATGTTCTAAGTTAAATTATGCTTACGTAAAAGTAGGAAACTGATAATGAAATAGATTTAACAAAATAATTTTTCGCAATATATGTAGCGTCCCGAGGCTCCCTTTAAGGTAAAAGAAGGCGCAGTACTAGGGCAGAATATATATATTCCGAGAACAGAGGGCTTGGGGGCAGTTGGCACGGCCCGGAGGCCGACCAACCGGCTAGAACAAGATGGCCACCCAAGTGACCTAAACCGGTAGTTCAAACAAACAAAGTATTACAATACCTGTTTCTAGTTATGAGTAGGTGAAAATGACCCGCGGTTCTAGACACACGGAAAATACTTCCTTACCAATGGTTCAGAATTTGCCACGTTGTGAATGATTCTACACAACTACACTGATAAAACTATCGTAGTTACTCCGTCCAAAAAGCTAATATTTGAATAATACAATGCGTTTTCTAGAATAATTGCATTAATCGGATGTGAATCATGGCATGCGCAACACATGTGGTGCGAAAGAAGGTACTACTGAAGTGTAAAAGTAAGCCTCTCAGAAAATTAAATTCACAAAGATGAAAACAAAAAGCGAACCTAATATAGGTTAAAAGTAATATAGAAAAACAAAAGTGGAAGCGCAGCAATGCATAAGATGGCGAAAGTACGGGTTGCTGTGCAGTACTGGTGAACCTGGACATCAGGCGCAAGTGGTAGTTGTGAGACGGGTATGGTGGGGCAGCAGCGCATCAAACTTACCTGGCGCCGGGTTCAGGGTGATCAGCAAGGCTCTGACCCCAGGTGGAGGCTCAGCATTGCACTCCGCTGTGTTGAAGCCTGCGACGGGCTCTAATCGGGCTCGCTCGGGTGCATAGTTTTTGCCAGTGGGGAGCCCTCGGGCGTCCCTTTACCTACCAGCTACCTCTCATCCTCGAGTCGCGTCACTCATTGCTTCCTTGCATTGTGCTTATCCCTTCTTCCTGTGGTTCCACTGCAAAAGCGCGCCAAATGCCAATGACAGCACCTCGGCCCTCTTCAACCGCATCAATGCTTGCTGCGCATTGTCAGGCAAACATTGTAAATGTATGCAAGTTCTCTATAATTAACAATCAGTCTGCAGATAGCTCACTGACGGTAACTCCGCGATGCTGTAATGCTTTTCGCACAAGGGTCATATTCAAGTATTGGCTGTGGCTGGTTTCCGTTTCCAGATTGGTGTTAACAGTCGCAGCCTTGTCAATGCTGCGGGGACGGCATCTGCTCAACTAGATGGAAGGTATACGAATGCCTTTTCCACTAGGCTTAAGTGTATCAGTTCACTCAGCGGCTTCTTGCAATCGTACGTCCCCGTGGTCTGTGGAAAGTTAAGGCGGAAGCGTGGCTAGCGTTTGAAATGCCCACTTTTACAAACAATTTCAATTGCAAAACCATAGTCCATAGTAGGCCTCCTTAGGGTGGTTTTAGCCTCATCGCTTTGATTGGCAATTTGGGTCAGAACCACTATCGGACAGATTTGGGTCCCAGATGCATCCGATGGATAAATGTGAGTTTTGCGTGCTTTATAGCCCGTTACCGGGTGTATTGCGAAAAGTTGGGCTGAATGCTGAAGTGGTGTGTGCGCCAGACGTTATGGGAGGGTTTGAATTGGAGTTCATGTTCTGTAATTGACTCAGCACATATTAAATTCGTACCAATCATCAAAGGGTGGGGGAGGATAAAGTGGTGTTCCGTTTTGATTTCCCCGTCGCACTAGCTTTATTCGGTAAAGCAGGCGCTAACGGCCCGTTCCCATTGAACTTAAGTGTTTGGTGGTTCTGGCTGATCTAGCGACCTCTTCTGGCCTCGGCTCCTCATGCATTTGTGTTAATGTACGTTTTTCCTTGCTGCATGTGTTGTTAGTACCATACAGGAAGAAATTTCATGACCCTTTTATGTTGTTGACATTTGTATGGGTGACTCTTGTCCATTAACCGCGGTAGTTACATTTTAAATGTTTACAGTTCAATAGGCTGTATTGTAGGCGCCTAAATGGCTACGTGATACAGAGAACGACTGCTAAGGACCATAGTTACCGTGGACACGCAAATTCTATTCCGTCGTTGAATTCCTTAATGTCTTACTACTTCTATGGGGCTCTGGCTGTTTTCGCTACACAGTACTGACTTTAAAGTACCAAAGCTGTCTCCAACCTATCATACAACCCTGCGTCCATCTGATTACCGCCTCTTTTGTCCTACATTGTGACATTCGACGTGTGTACTGGCTCGCCCTCAGTATGTGGTGCAGTCGATGATAGTAGTGAAGTGACTCAACTGTCATTCGATCATTATTTATGAGTTTACTTTTCGCACTTGAATTTGGTTGGCTACATATTTTGGGCGTCGTTAATATCGGAGCCTTCTTGTGTGCCTTGGTTGTGCATTCTTACGTCAATCACCAGGGTTCGTAGCACCAATTCGTTAGAATCTGGGCGATTGTATGTCCGTAAATTGGTTGCTGTAATTGGTTCAATGTTTACCTCTTCCCATCTGACTTTCGATCTCTTTGAAATGGATGGCAACTAAGTCGTGATGGAGGTCGTGTCCACAGAACGCTTCCTGCCAAGAGATTCATTGCATAAACAAGTCATTTCGTGGTATCCTTACGAGGTCTTCAACCAAACCTTGGAAAGCATGGTTTTGCTACCGATGTGGTGACCAATGGTAGAGAATGCCCCCAGTTGATTAGCAATGTTTAATAGTAGGTTTAATGCATAGGCATTCAAGTTGGGGCAGAAGAAGTGTCGATCTGCACATTACTGCATATTTTCCAGCAGGTGAAAAGTTAATGCGATTCTTCATAAATGCGTGCTGGTTATAACTCTTCTTGCGTCACATAGGGACGCTCATCCAACAGTGGTTCCTAGAGCTAGAAGAAACAAAGCCCATTCTCCCACACGCATTTTTCATCTAGGTTGCAAATAAGTGACATTAGAGGCACTTTTCCATGATTAGAGAGGGGAATGGGCGCTTGTGCTTGGGTTGCACCCTGTGGACTATAGGCAAGCCTGTTGCACAACCGGTAGCCGACTTGCCGATTAGTAGAAACGGCAAATATGACTGCTGTCAATTCCGGTAAGGTTTGGCGGATTGTTGGGTTGATCTCACGGTGACCTCACTTGTGGCGAGTTCAAGTAGTTTTGATTTATTTTAGTACAAAGTGCTTTGTTTATAGCAGTACTAACGGAACACAAAGCGGTGGTATAATGGTGAGTGGCACATCAGAATAGATGACCGGTACGTAACTCAATGATATCGTTTGTACTTGGGTGGATATATGGGCTGATTTATTTGGTAGGCTATGGAGAGGTAAATGTGCTACTTAAATCAAGAAAAGAATGAAGCAAGTTGCAAGAGCGGTGTAGGCGAAGCAAGACCCAAAATTGCTGGTATGTATTGTAAATTGGAACAGCCGTTTTGGAAGGGTTTATGCGAAGAAAGTGAAGAAAGGGAAATTGTCCAATGATTTGTTGACTGGTATGATTTGTTACAGAGGGCTCTCACAGTCAAAATATTCGTTGCTGGTGGCAATACATCTGTTAAAAAATGAGTGTGACGGCCTTTAATTGACTTTATTTTCCAGAGACCTTGATATTAACGCTGTCAGTAGGGGTGCATTTTAACAATTTGTGCATTTCAGACAAAGCAGGTTTGCTATGATCTGATTTAGTGAAATGTTGACAAGGCTTGCTTTCTGTATCACCACACCCTCTATATGCTCTCCCTTTACTCTTCTGGGGCAACTCGTGGCCCTAAACCGTATTGTGTGTCTATGGATGTAGACTGTAGAGGACGCCATTCCATAGCATCTTTTTATGCTTTGCACACTCGGATCGCGTGCATCCTTTTCTTATGAGGCCCGATCATCCCACTTGCGCAGAGTTTTACGATACCCACTGTTTCTCCCACGTATTCGAAAAAGCCTGTAGCCACAATGTGTTTTGTGTGTCTCCATCCATTTAAAACTTGGATTCTTACCCCCATCTTTTCATTGGGACACGTTGCCATGAGAGAGAAGGACTAAGAAATACGCATTTGCTGCACTGACTGCTATGCGGAATTGATGGCACTTCAAGAGCACATGTGCTCGATTCGCGATGACTGGCACCTTGCTCCTCCTTGCTGCACTGATTGCGTTGCGACGGCCGACGCGGGAAGCTGACCATAGGGAGAGTCGGGGACGGAGCTTGAGGGAAGAGAGGGGCTGCGCAATACTTTGCTTGTTCGAGCTGCCGGTTTCGTTCACTTGGGTGGTCATATTGTACTGAGCCGGTTGGTCGGCTTTTGGGCCGTGCCAACAGCCCCCAAACCCTCTGTCTCCAGAATACATGTATTCTACTCCCAGTACTAAGCCTTCTTTTACCTTAAAGGGGGTCTCGGGATGCTGCATCGGTGGCAGCGGATAGTGGGCCCGACTTTGATGGATTTTATCCTGCTCCATGACGCTTCTATCAAATTTTGGCGGTGTGAAAGAAGTGCATGTGCTATGGATGGGAGAACCGCTGTTATCGCGTAACAGAAGGGCCGAGGTCAACGTCCAGCTTCGACACCTCCCTCGCCCTCGTGTTCGACAGGGAAGCTATTAACAACTGAAGCTACACTAGCCGTGAACTCCAAGTCCAGTGGAACTGCCATGAGAGACCTGCGACGTTGTGGTCAAGCATCCTCCGTAAGCTCTCTCTCCTGTCCTCAGATGTAGAATGCGCAGGATGCCATTGGATAGCATCGTTTTATGCTTTGCACACCTGGATCGCATGCATTTTGTTCCTATGAGGCCCGACCGCCACATTTGCTCAGGTTTCTACGATGCCCTGGCGTTTCTTCCACGGTATCAATTAAGCCTGGAATCGCAATGTGTTGTGTGTGTCTCGACCCATTCGAAAATTGGATTCGTACCTCTATCTTCCATTGGACCACACTGTCGTGAGAGAGGACGGCCAAGAAGTGCGCATTTGCTGCACTGAGTGCTACGCGGAATTGATGGCACTACAGGAACACATGCGTTGGAATCTCGACGACTGGGACGGTTAGCTCGTGGGTGCTTCTCACAGCACTGATTACGTTATGATGGCTGACACGGGAGGCTGACCAAGAGGAGCGTCAAGGACAACGCTCGAAGGAAGAGAGGGGCTGTGTAATGCTTTGTTTGTTCGAACTGCCGGTTTCGGTCACTTGGGTGGCTATCTTGTTCTAGCCGGTTGGCCGGCCTCTGGGCCGTGCCAACAGCCCCCAAGCCCTCTGTTACTAGAATACATGTATGCTACCCCAGTTCTATGCCTTCTTTTACCTTAAAGGGAGTCTCGGGACGCTACAGATGTATTGTACTAGCCGGTTGGCAGGCCCCGGGCCGTGCCAACAGCTCCTATTCCCTCTTTTTCCAGATTATGTATTCTGTTTAAGTACCATGCCTTCTTTTACCCTAACTGAAGTATCGGGTGGCTACAATAAAGTTGAAATTTACCTTCTACCGTAGGCTATTTTAGATTCGGGCTAAATACTACCAGAAATCAAACGATGCATTGTATAACCAATGCATACAATATTTATCTGAATATTCCGGGTCCTTTTTTGCCGCCCCGATTCACATTTCGAGTGCATGCTCCCATGCATAATTTTCATTAATACTTTTGTAAAATAACATTATTTTATTCATGTATACCTGTCTCATCAACACAACTCTGGCGTTGTGATTGCTTAATCAAATGCCAAATAAACTGTCGGCCACACTGAAGAGTTTTTTGCTGTTTTTAAAAGACAATACTAAACGCGGTTATATTTTACTAAGCACCTCTTACGCGACTAGTTTGAATTCTTTTGGGTACCTTTGATGTGTGTGGTCTTCAGCCTG
The DNA here is from genome assembly GCA_001923025.3 of Taenia multiceps. Lineage (NCBI taxonomy): Eukaryota > Metazoa > Platyhelminthes > Cestoda > Cyclophyllidea > Taeniidae > Taenia > Taenia multiceps. The sequence goes on along the minus strand of CM010311.1, from coordinate 71,225,244 downwards.
ATGAGATTTGTTTGCATGAAATTTGGAGAATCCTGGTAAGTGCTCGGCTGCACTTGAAGTGAGCAATGTTGATAATCTTCACTTATGCAGGAATGTATATTTTAAGTGGAGTATTATGTTTTATGAATAGAGGTGTCACCTAGTAGCACTGAATTTGCATCTAGCCTTGGCTATTGCCTTACACATTTCTCAAGTTGGAATGGGTTGTGGCTTTTCAAATCTCGTCACGTTTCCATCAGTTATTAGTGGGTCTTTTCATGCTTAATGCTTGGTGAAAGGTGGGTTGCTTTCGTTATTATAATGTTCGTATTTGCAGAGCTGGTGTCGAGGGCATTGGACGCTTTGCAGTTTGATGGCTTGGTAACTTTGTGATCCTGGTTTGATGTTAGTGGCGCCTTTGCGAAAAGTGTTGGGTAGGGCCTAATTAGCCACTGAGTCTTAGGTTCATCTTTGATGGAAGTTGGTGTTTGAGGTAGACCTGGGAGCAAAAGAATGGTTACTTGGAGACCTGCAATTGTTTGCTTGGAAACGTTTACATTGATGCGCGGGTGGTATCTTGTGGGCGTCTTAAATGTTTGCTTTTTGAGGTATTGTTACTTTCTCGTTTTTTAACTTTGCAGCGCTTTGGACTCCACTCACCGACCCTCCTTTTCCTTTTTAAGTGCTGCGAGATTGCAGTGGTGGCGGGCCGACTTTTAGATATCTGTGGAATGGTAGGCAGTGCGAGATTTTCAAGTCACCTCCGAGGGCGCATTCTTGGCCCTGCGATGCGAATCAGGTCGTGGACAATATCGGTGTGTTTAATGGCATTCGATAGGTTTTACCTCATTTGGCATAAGCTTGGGATAATTATAAGGGCGTAAGCTGAAGTGACGGGACAAGTGTGAGATTAAGTTGGCATGACAGGGAAGGTTACCGTCCCGTTCGGAAGGGATGGCGAGTTGCGGTGGTGATTGTGTAAATGCTGAAATTGAGAACTCGAGGAGATACAGTGCAATTTTTCATTAAATCTAGTGTAGTCCTTTTTAATGAACTAGTGTTTGCTCGCCTTTGCATTTCGAGGCGTCATTCCTTTATTTTACTATTTTTATTTGTTTGTTCTCTGTATACAAAGGTGCATTTTCATGTTATTTTCCAGGTCATCAATTTTTGATACATGAGACGTATCTATCGGTAGTCATGTACACATATATGCATAGTTCGAAATGCATATGTGTTCGCATAGATTTTTTTATTGAATGAGATTTACAAAGAAGAGACAGGCATGTTTTCCTTGTCTGTGGACAACACTTCCACGTTTGTTCGCTATGCTGAACGGTTGTGGAAGGGATTGGTCTAAGTTGTGTCAGTGGCCTGCTCTGTGGTGGGTTGTTTCGTAAAGGAGGATTTCATGGCGAATGAGACCTCATGTGTTGTTAAAATGTAGAAAATCTGCCGAGTATTTGGCGTTGCTTGGTGCTAAAGTCGTTGTAGGCCCAAAGTGCGGTGAGAGTGCTTATCTCCTTTGAAACCTTTTGTGACGAGCTGAAGTAATTAGTGAACAGCACTAGGTGCCGATTTCTTTTTCGAAATTGGCACATTGCACATGGAGCTTGTCAGTATCGTATTTCTGTATTGGCTTTGTCAGCCTCTCAGGGATGGTGGATGTTGATGCTGAGCGATCTTGCTGATTAACACTCGCTTCTCTGCCGTCACCATCTTAAACGCCGATTGTGGGATCCTTTTTAACGGGATCACAGTCTCATCAGGACGCCAACAACATCCATTGTTGCCGTCGATGGCAATGGCAAGGGGGAACGTGGATGTAGAAGCCGACTCATGGGATGCCACAAAGGCGGCACTAAGCGCCTTTGAAGTCGTTGTCGCCGTCATTGTGGACAGCTGAGGTGTTGCAATTCTACCCATCGATCCTGTTGAAAGTTCCTTTGCCCAGTGTTGGCTAACCATTCATCCTGGATTTATGAACAACTGAGTGTGGCATGTGAGTGCCACGCGAGAGCGAAACAGAAGTGAATCGGTAACTTGGTAAGCATGTTGGATAAGTTGGAATAGATGCTATTATCTTCTTGTAATTATTAGTTTTGATTGGTCTCTTATTAAGCCAAGATGTCCAGCCTTAGTCACCTTCACCACCATGATATGAGATGGAGGCGATATGAAGTGGGCGTGGAACAATTGGAAGTGTGGTTATCTTATGAGGCTTTAATATGTAAGTATGATTACCTTTGCGATTCATTGCCATGTTTGATAATTGCTTGCCTAATGTTTAAGGCTTAAGATGCAGGCTATCGATACGTGGGTAACTTGCCCAAAGAGGCGATTCTGATGACATCCACATGCATGAGGGTTGCAGTCAGTGGGATGACTTATTACCCTAGCGTGATTAACTTGTAAGAGAAATGGAAGTTGCCCAACGACTTCATGTTCCACTTACTTGTGCAGATTCCTACTATGCAGCTTATGTTGCGATTTTAGGATTCTTGTGTGTGTGCATGTGTGTGCTTTATTTAGCGGTCGCTTGCTAGTTGATGGTATTGATTGTATGTCCGCTTGTATTTGCATGCTTGCGATGTGGCAGTGGATTTTGAATTGGAAGGCATATCAAAGCTTAATTATTCTGTAACTATAGTTGTCGCGATGCCGCACCGTTGATAGGAGTTTGGCCCTTCGGTTTTAGATCAATATTTCCTCTACTAGTCATGGACACGCGTGATGGTTAGCACATTGTCTCATCCTGTGCAGAATTGTCTTACGCAACGGTGGTTGAGGGGACTGACGAAGCAATACTCTTACGGGGGAGAGCACGGAGGACGGTGCTGGACAAGGCGAAGGCGACTATGTAATGCATTGGTGGTTTGTTGAATGATGGATTTTGGTGATGGACGACTTATTTGTCTCGTCATTGTACCTTCGTGGAGTGTGTCGCTGGCATGCTAAATGCACGCCCATGTATTCTGCCAGAGTATGATGCCTCTTTCCGCCTTCGGGGAGGGGGAAAGCTGAAGGCACTGCAGTAGGTATGTATGAATTGTTGATTGAGATGTTTTATTGCGAATCCGCAGCCCATTAGTATGAAAAAGTGACAGCTGCGGCATATCTGGCTTCAGCAGGCATGGAGATGTTTTTATTTTGTTGGGTCGTAGATAAGTGTTGTCACAGGTGACATGTGTATTTTAAAGCGTAGTATCCAATTGTTGCTCCAATGCCACTGTTAAGTGTGTCGTAAACTAGCAAAAAGGTGAAATGCCCTGAAAACGTCTTTAAAAGGTACAGGATGTGTAACTCGTGGATAGTTGGGTAGGTGGGTTTGAAGAGGGAGAACTGTTTGGGAATAGAAGACAAGATGTTTTCAGCCGCATTATGCAGGGGCATATATGCCAAGAAGGCAGGAAGGCGAGAAGGTTGAGCACAGCTTGAGTAAACTCGTAGTATCTTTTATTTCGTAGGGCGATCCAAAATGTCGTCATTATGTCATTTAAGAATGTGGCACCATTACGTGGAGGAGTCTGGCTCCTTAGTGTTCCGCGCACTGGCAAAAGAACGAGGTAGTCTGGATTACCATAGTGGTTTGCGTCTTTTCGAATGGAACGCCTTTGTAAGGTTACCTATCTAATCAAAATAAACTTGGAGAAAACAAGCTTGTCTTCAAAGTGAATAGCGAGCGAGCCAGGACCGATATTCGTTTTGTTGCAATATTTTCCAAATCAGATGTGGCCTCGTTCCAGAAAATGTCACATTTGAAGACTCGGAAGTGAAGAGCAGGCTTGCGGATTCCCTCTTGCACTCCTAAAAAACTTATCGTTTCCCAGTGCCGAGATGCTATGAGACACTAATCACCGTTGCGGTCGTATTAGTAAGGGTAGTGCTGTGCATATGCATATAGCACAGTCTCATCAAGTCGAAACACTACACTTAATGCTTCCATTAGTTAGTTATGCATGCGTTTAAAGATAAATCGGCGAACAAAGGGCGAACAACCTAGGATACACTTTACAGAATAAAATGCTCACGATGGACAGGATTTTACCCACAACCAAGTTATGCTGACGTTGGTGCAAATTACTTCTTGTCGAGCAGAAATACGCAACGCTAATTAGACTCTTGATGCAAGTTCTGTAGTAGCATGCAATGGGCGAGCATATTTATGTACGTCAAGAGATACCAACATGCCAAATCGCCAATCATTTATCACAATATCGAAGTTCAAGGCTAGTATCGAGTTTAACCTAAAACCCATTGATCACCTACATACGCAGTGTCTCTGTAACACAAATTTCATATTAAAATAGCGCACTGCATGAAAAGAAATTAGGCTTGTCAATTTCAGGCTCCCTCTTCATTCATGATCTCGTTGGAAGCACGACCTGATATTTGTATTATTTACTCATTTACGTACTTAGACTTTGCTTTGAAATGCCTTGGTGACACCTGTTTTTCGATCCACTGCATGAAGTTTAGTTAAAAATGAGCTCTAGCATTATAAAAAATCGCAAAGTTTTTAACCAGTTAAGACATCATGTGATAGAGCAAGTTCTACAGCAGGCTATGGTTCCATTTGCACTCATTGAATTTCCCTTTTGAACCAACAGTGGTTCTTCTATGATACCATCTTTCAGGCAGTGATGATGTTTCTCCCAACCACCAGCCACATCGTTAGATCCGAAAAGAGTGAGTTGAGACTCACTGCAGGGTGCAATAATAAAAGGAACCACTGGATATCAGCGCTGTCGTTCGCATTTGACCATACTACCTGAGCACCTTTGAAGGAGGATTCGAATCTACCTTAGCGGTTGCTCAATTGTGGTGCAGGAATTGGGATTCAGCAGCCTTTGCTATTCCAATTTAGTCGTGATTAGTTTTGGTCAGGCCTGCAAACCTTTAAGGTAACGATGGCAGTTAAATAGCGCATGGAGAATTTTTAGAAGGATTCAAACCCAAAGCATCATATTGTGATTTGGATAAAACGAATAGTCATGCCATGTCACACCTTCAAAGAATGCTAAGCATATCAGCGAATGCTCGTGAAAAAAACTATTAAATGCTTAAGTGCGAAGGAAGATATTTGGGTAAATTGGGTGAACTGAATGCTGATGTACTCTTGAAACAACAGGAGCTTTGCACTTCTTTTGAATCAACTTATTTATTGCATGCAAAAGTTATGTTAGCAGACAGTAGAGATAAGATTATAGGCTAAAATTTGTGGTGACGAATAATGGAGGCAATATGGTGTTGGTGTTTAATGTTGCTGGTGATGAGGCTAATGCTAGCACTCCACTGTGGCCTTCTAAATACTCCTGTCACCAAAGCTGGTGAAGTGGACTACTACATAACCCCATCGAGCTGCAAAGTAAAACAGTAGTCAGATGTTGAATGGATCACTATTTACTCGTGCTTTTGTGGTTTGACTAACTAACAGCAAAGCAAATGGAGAACTCGTCTCTTTCCCTTTAGGCGAGGGAATTTGATTGTGGAACATGGGAATTGAGACATGTGCTGGCAGCGAAGAGGGAGGGGGATTAAGCGAACTAAAAGAGGGGAACTAAAAGGCGGTTTGTGCAGCTTACAAGGGTGTAATAAAGGGAAACTTCGTCACCACCGTTGACGTAAATGGCGCAATAGCAAAGACAGTGCTGAGAACAACAATAATGAAGAGGGTTGAGATGATAAGGATGAAGGTTGCTGCCCACTTATGGTAAGGAAGTAAGACGCCCATCCACTTCGCACCAAAGCCGTATTCTTTATCAACTCGGCCAATCGAATGGAGAAGCGTACGTGCGCGGCAACCATGCGGGAAGTTAGGATTGTCCCTTTATTTTCACGTTCCCTCTTGTGCTGACTTGGCTGCACGGTAAGGCCAGAAATTCACATAGCTGAGTCGTTATTCACGTCTTGCTTCCAGTGCCTCACAGAACAAAGGTTTAAATCAGCTTTGCTTAAAGCAGAAGCAGATGCTGCTTAAAGAGCTATCAAATCTGAATTTTATGCAGGGTCAAAAGAAGAAGGTGTACCTCATTTACAAAACGAACGCATCGATAATCCAAATGGTTGAAGTCCAAATCTGTTTTTCCGAAGTGGTGAATAAGTTAACAGGCGTGTGCAACAATCGTCTACATCCACGATTAATTGTACGTCATCAATTCCCGATGGAGCTGCATCTCCCTCTTCCACCATGAACTTAGCAGATGTAATAATGGAGGACACACCAGTCGGGAACAATGGCGTCTGCACCCCCTTTTTCCGTGTCGTTTGTCAATGCTCCTATGTAGACCGTGACAGACAACATCCAACACTATGCTGTTATCAACATCGATGTCATCTCGAGCGGAGCAGTCTTTTCTACCGCTGACTCCTACGACTGTGATGCTAATTGATGAACAATGCGTCCTTATGCTAGGCTTGATTTTGTAGGCACGGTGCAGCGTACTGCCGATTAAGCAGACGGATTGTTTGAACGACTACTCTCTGTCGAATTCAGGTGTCGCTTGATTGTAGACTTGGCAAACCATTTGCATGGTTGCAAGAAGGGTCTGAACGACACCTGAACGCACCACACGGACTCGGCATGTCGCTTGTGAACACATGCGTCCCTCACATAACTACCCTCTATTCCTACAACTGAGAACCGCCTACTCTCTTGGCCAAGAATTACAAAACAAATCCTCAAGGTGTGATTCCCTGTCATGTAGGACAGGTATGGAATATGCCATTCAGCGATCCTCCATCATCTGATAAATGCAAGTAAGCTATAGGACCGCAACAGTTATTTAGCTTGCTTGCTGCGCATTATAACAATCATAACTTATGTGCCTAGTAGATTGACTAATCCGAAGTAAAAGACTTTTACATCTACATACAGTCTCATATAAGACGCTAAGGATTTATTTCCCTGGAACACAATGGACAAGTGATTACCAGAAAAGCAGCTCTCCTGTTTTTACAAATAACAGTTAGCAGAACAGTGAAATATTCATTAAATGGATGCGTTGCATCTTGCATGAACATGGCGGCTGATACGATGGAGCTAAAACAACTTGAAACAATAAAATAATGTCCCTAAAGAGGGTGAATTAATGGAAGGTGATACCACGCAATGTGTGCTTGAAGCAGTGTTCATGCGAAATAGAGCAATTGGAAGTTGGAGAAGGATAAAAGTGCGGCGATTCGATCAACTTGGTAAAATGTTGTATTAACGAAACAGAGAGAAAAACGTGTTTAAAATCTGTGCACGAGACAACTCTCAGTGTGGAGAGCTGCGTTGCATGCACGAGGGCGAGGGAAGTGGTCAAAGCACAATCACCCAAAAATCACTCAAACCGACAGTCATGCAACACACTGGCGATGGCGGAGGCCAAACACTCGAATGATAGCCATGCAAACACTGCGAGGTGACATCTAATGCGTCGTGCCGATACACTAAATACTCATGCAACAGTTTATGAAACTGGGAGTTTGCATAGGGTGGAGCGCTAATGATACGACAGTTTGCTTGCCTTTAAGCGCGTGAAATATTTGCGAAATTCGCAGGGATGAGGGAAATGGAAGTAAAGTAAGTCGGTCTCCCTCTGAGCAGAGTCAGAGAGGGAGGCATCAGTTTGATCGGTTACTAAAGGAAAAGTGTGCTTCAAAAGCACATTGATAGGTGTAATAGAAATCCTTGAGAAATGTAGCAAAAGAAAAGGTCTACCATCAAAACGCTTCAATCAAACTTTTATTATTTTTCCCACAGTACATCCACCCATCGCATACATCGCGTTCTGCGCAATCACGGGGTTGTCGTAGCTGACAAATCTACAGTTGGAGAGTCGACGACGGGGAGTTAAACAAGTTGTTGGGAGGTATGACCATTGTGCAGGATGGTGTGCTACCGAAAATGCAGGGGGTGTTGCTGCCGAAAGGAGACGTAGAAGCCGATTAGCAGCAGCAAGGAGTAGGCAGGTCTCATGCCCCTGTAGAGAGCTACAGATTGTGGAGCCATGAACGTGATAACGGCCCTGTTGAGGGCCGCCTCACGACAAGACGGATTGTTGACCACTAGATGTGTTGATCGACTAGCTGTTAGTTGCGTGTTGTTTTGCCTTACTGCCTTACTGGGTGTAGGGGTTGCAGAGATGCGTGGTAGTGGTTAGATTGGGGTGGGTGGGTGGGTGAGTAGATAGGTAGGTAGGTAGGTAGGTATGTAGGTGGGTAGGTAGGTAGGTAGGTGGAGTAAGTTGGCTTGCAAGATTGAGTAGAAGGAGGTGGAGGTAGCGCGTGAATGAGACAGGTGGAGGGGAAGTGTTTAAGTTGGTGAAGGGACTGCGGAATGAATGCAAGAGGTGTGTCACTAACTGGTACCCTGTTATTGTTCTTGTTTATTACTCGTCCATCGGCAGCTCCCATTCGGCTAACTAAGCGTTAGCCACCAATTAGGAGATCGTGTTTGTGAGACAAACATATCGTCCCTACACAATCTCACCTTAAGGCCCCCTTTTGAGAGCACTGAGAATCACTCAATCCAGCACCCAGCTTACCCAACTCCTCCACCTTCCTCTTTACCAACACAATCATCTTCGCACGCCTTACTACTTACCACACCCCATTTCCGTCCTCCAACCTACCCTGTCCTGCCCTGTCCTGCCCTCACCTACACCTGCATAGACATGAGCACTGCCAACACCAGCAACAACATTAACACAGAACCTCCCAGAGCAGTGTGACAATGGAGACGAGGTAGGAGAAGGAGAGAGAGGGAGAGTGGTTGTAGTAGAAGTGTATGTTCTCACCACAACAACCAAGAATGAATGTGGCGATAGTGGTATGGGCCCCCACAGGGCCGTTAAATGCGATCACTCACTCACTCACTCACTCACTCACTCACTCACTCACTCACTCACTCACTCACTCACTCACTCACTCACTCACTCACTCACTCACTCACTCACTCACTCACTCACTCACTCACTAAACAGGCTTGAGTGGGCTGCGGCGGAGTGGAGCAGAGCGGGCAGCACTCGACATACACACACGCACTCTCATCATCATTTACTTGGAGCCGGTGTACTTCATCACAGCCTTGGTGTCCTTCGACACCGCGTGCTGTGCCAACTTACTCGGCAGCTGGTAGCAAAATTCGTGGAGTATTTGTGCCACTGCAAGCGATTTGAGGAGGGCAGAACTCGGGTCCCGTTGTTCATAAGTTGTCCTGATCAAGTTATGTTCTAATAAATTCTTCCATCCATAAAAATAGCAAGTTGTGTTCCTGAAACTCAAACGGCACTTTACTTCCAAGAGCTTCCCACTCAAATTGAAGACGGTAGTGTACTGCATGGGTATTCTAAGCAGTTGACCCCAAAATAGCAGGCAATAGTCGGTAGAGCCTGATATTGGATTGTTTGAGCTTCCATTTAACCACTCTGATTGGAATCATTGTGACATATTTGAGTCGTGTTGTAAAACTAGTTACATTAGCTTCTTTTTAAATGGCACTTGGTAAGCGCAAAACTGCTAAGCCGAATGATGCGCCATTCGTAATAAACTCTCGTCAGTGCTTTTTCACCCCCCATGGGTGGCTTCAATTTATTATGTTTTGACATAGACGACTTTAAGTGTACCTGAGTTAGACATTGTGTGCGAGTTTATTCCATTTCCATAAGTCTCCAAGTCACATTTTTCCATCGGCTTCGTCTATTCAATTATGACGCAGACCATTGTGATCTAAGCTGTGCTAATCACATCAGACCTGACTTTAAAGTCCAGGTCTACGCATAAGCAATTGAACATGCACATAGATCTGATCTCACTGCCAGTTCTCAAGGCGTTTGGTAATAAGTAACGCCAAATTTGACAGGGAGACGTCGAGGAAGGCAGAAGCGTCGGGAAGATGAGAGACGGTATAAACAAACATGGAGGTGGTTAGTAGTTATTGAGTGAGTTGATGTGTTTCGTTTTAAGCAAGTAGATGGATGGAAACAAAGAGACGTACGACACTGGTCATCCAATTCGTTCACCCATTCAGCGTGGCTCAACATTACACAATTTTGTTATTATGCGACGTGATGATTAACCATGGCTCACAAAAGGCAATTTCTGACCCTCATCTCACACCTCGTGCACAACGCCTTTCAATCTAGCAGCAGTATCAGCCTAATGAATCAGGTCCTTTCTACTTTAATACTTTGGATAGGATCCGCTAAGGAACCTACTGTAACCAGCATCACTTAACGCTAAGCCAGAAATGATAGATAGAATAATGATTGTGCATGTTATGAAAAGCAGTGCATTTAATTTATAGTTAGCAGTAATACCTTGATTTGCCTATGTCTGGCTTAGGTTACCTTGGCCGAGTTTGTTGGTAAACTTGCCATTATCGATACGAGTGCTGGCGTAGAGAAAGGCAGATTCTGAAATTCTGGGTAAAATTGCGCATTCGAACACAAAATCCTTAGCAGAGGCATTGAAACTTGGCACTGATATCTTCGTGACTGGTGAGTTTGGTGTAGGATTCTACTTGGCCTGCCTTGTAATGAACAACCTGATATAAATCCTTATTTTCGTGACCCCTATGCCATTCAGCAATGGAATGAGGAATTGTTAAATAGTGGCGCGAGATTCGTTTTTGCTTAAGGGAAATGCTGTGTTGGATGGCTAGAGTCAAGTGAATTTTAAGACAATTACCCCTTACTAAATCATCTGCGGTAGTAACATAAAATTTGAAGTAAGGTGGTCGTCCATAAGATCCCTTTGGAAAATTTGTAGGTCCACACCAAAGCACAAATAACCAAATAAGGAAGTGTATGAGAGAAGAATGTGTATCAGTAAATGAGTGGCTAAGTAGGTAAACAAAATATTCATATTACCCTCATGTATGTAGTCACTGCAAGGCAAAAGGAGTAACAACCCTCTCTGGGTTAGGGTTAGGCCTGGGTAATCAAAACAAGGTAAACAGCTTTCCGTGTTCAGCTGCTTCATGCTTTCCAAGGCATAGTGACAGCATGATTCTGCAATTTGTGGATTTGCTATCCTGCCTTTGAAAGTCCTGTGCTCACAAACCGTGTTTCTTCGTTGCCATAATAGGGTTGCACACACGCTCCACCTCTTTGAGCATTTGTTCGTAGACCTCCCTTGTGGCCACTTGGTCGGTGTCCATCCACTTAAGCATGGTCGCACACATCGCCAGTGTACTTTTACGTTGCTCATCTGACGTGTTTTGCCTTATCTCACCGTCTTCTAATTTCGATTGTATGGTGAAGATGCAACTTTCTAGCTTATTCCTCGTTGCCATCTTACTTCGCTGCTTCTCATTCTCCTGTTCCAAACTCTTAGACTCGTTTATCATTTGTTCGATTTCCTCCGCCAACAGACGACCCACATCCTCCATTTGGATGGTTTTTTGCCACAATGTCGACTTGTTTGTCGCTGACGCATTGAGAATGCCATTTTCGTCAATAGCATAGGTAACTTCTATCCGAGGACATTTACGCAAGGAGGATTGGATACCTAACAAGTGAAACTCGCCCACCAAGTTGTCGTCATTTGTCAACGCTTGCTTACTTCCATACATCCGTAGCAAAATGTCCTCCTGGTTACTAAAAGATGTAATGGAGATCACTGTCTTCTTTGTGAGAATTTTCATGTTGCGCCCTATCAGCGTCTTTACCACACCACCTGGAGTCGCCAAATGGAGTGATATCGGCGCCACTTCCAGAATCTTCAGCGACTGTATATTAGTCATGTCAGATGCCAGCAACGCCGCACCACACGCTGCTGCCTCGTCCGGGTTGATGGACTTGATGAACTTACTGCCACTGAAGACGTCCTGCAGTAAGTGCTGCAGCTTCAGTACACGCGTTGATCCACCCACCAGTAATACCTCGTGAATATCGGTCCTCTCCAACTTTGCATCGCTTAACGTCTGGTTCACTATAGCCAACATTCTACTGAAGAGGTCAGAGCACAACTGCTCAAACTGGCACCGTGAGATGGACACAGTGAAATTGATGCCCTCATACAACGATTCGACATCGATGCTTGTGCATTCTTGCAAACTCAACGTTCTCTTTGCATTCTAACACGCCTTTCTCAAATGACAGATGGCCTTTGCGTTGGTTGTCAGATCTATTCCTCCGTGTTCTTGCTTGAATTTCTCCACACAGTAATTTACTAGTAGAGAATCAGAGTCACCACCACCAAGGTGCGTGTCACCACCAACAGCTTTCACTTCAAATTTCCCTTTCCTTGTGGACATGATGGACACATCGAGGGTGCCACCACCCAAATCGAATATGAGCACGTTACACTGCTTTTCGACCTCCTTGCCCATACCGTAGGCAAGAGCAGCTGCCATTGGCTCACCGATGATATGTATCACATTCAGGCCCGCTATTTTGCCAGCGTCAATCGTCGCTCTGCGTTGACTGTCGTTGAAACACGCCGGTACCGTGATAACTGCATTTGTCACCTTCTCGCCCAAATGGGTCTCCGCTATCTTCTTCATCTCAAGCAGCACCATAGGCGAGATCTCCTCAGCAGTGAATTGTTTTGTCTTTCCACACCACTTTACTTCAACCTTCGGCTTCCCATTCGAGTTTATCACCTTGAATGGCCAGCGCTTCACATCAGCTTGCACGGTCGCATCGTTGAAGCGACGTCCGATCAGACGCTTCACATCATACACCGTACTCGTGGGGTTCATTTCTGCCTGGTTCTTTGCAGCAACACCGGTAAGGTATTCTTCATCCGTAAAGGCGACCAAACTCGGTGTTTTGCGGTGACCCTGACCATTGGCAATAATTTCAACCTTGCCGTCTCGAGAAACGCCGACACACGAGAAAGTAGTTCCCAAATCAATACCAATTGCTGGACCTTCTGGCGGACTTTCGTGGAATGTGGTATTGCCCATGTGCTTGGTCTGATACTAATGATCCTTTTAATCACCCAGCCTTATATTAAGTGCTGTTGATGACTGAATAATCTTACGAAGTGTGCTAAACACTAGAATGCTCTTAACCAACCCGAAACTGCCAAAATCAACGCTTTATCTTCTGACAACTGCACACACGAGTGTGCTGACGTACAATGCTGACCCTGATGTAGATACGCCCTTAAGTGAGTATCTCAGTGTTAAATTTTAGTGGTTAAAATGAAGCAGTGTAGAAGTGAAGACTTGTTGACTCGTGGTTGGTAATATCTCAATGTCAATGTGATTACATGCAATGACTTAGGAGGGTTTGGTCGGAGTGTCACGACTATCTAAATGGTCAGAGCTCTCTCTAGCGCAAAAGAGTAGAGTAAGGAAGCAGAACAAATGAGTTGTCCCACTGCACTGCTCTGGAATCAATTACTATGTTCCATGCTTTCCTTTTAGGTGTGTATACTCGTGAACGTCTTGGATGTAATCATTTGATTTTCCGCTTATCACATAATGTTATTTATTCCATGTATGATGAGCATTATAGCTACGTTTAAGGGAGTCTTCCTGGAAATTAGTCAAGGACACTTATTAGTCTAAATTGCTTGTATACTTGGTACTTGTTAGGGAGATATTTCAAAGGCCGAAGTGGTACCTGCAAGCTTCAAAGTAAAAGCACCGCTGTGTAAAACTGTGCATGCAAAGAAGAGTCCTTTACTGTCACCTCGGGTGCATGAAGTGCACATTGTATAATTTTAGGGCAGAAAATGTAATTGTTCTAAGTTACAAGCTTCTTTTAGCACCATTGCTCGCCTTCTTGACTTCATTTTGATGTGACTCCCTCCACCGAAGTCACGCCACCTGTTCACCAAATGTTGCACCCCATAATGATAAATTGCTGCTTTTTAAATGTAAAACATCCCTCTTCCTTTAATAAAACATTGCAGCGATGGCTTTAAGCGGCTTCTTTCTAAATGATAGTCTTATTCTGTGAGTAAAATATTTGCCAATTCTATAGTACAAGGTCGTATACTGATGATTGTACCATGCGAAATCATAGTAGCATTTACACCTACAGCGCGTGTGAAAACGAGTTACCATCGTCGAGCCATGTAGACTGCGATTTGTGCACCATCATTCAATTTCAATTATCCACATTCCTAGGCGCTGCACGTTTGTGGTGGTAGTTCTACAACACATTCGTAGCACGAAGAATGGCCTCCACAAGCATGCACTACGTGCTTCGATTTCATACATCACTATTCGCAAAGACCTGAAACAACCAAGCTTCCCACTTCAACTTGCAGGGCAGCTTTATCTTAAGTTTGTTCTTAAGTAGACTAGAGTTACCACTTATTTTGGTTCCACGAGTACACAAACACGTCAATCTTGTGGTATTTAGGTGTTTACTTATTAAAATATTCATTCCTGCATCTACAGCCTGCATGCCTGAAGCTTTACCTTTCTTTTTGCTCTTATTTTAAGCCTACCCCACCTTCTCTTACACCTCCTCCTTCTCCCCATCTTCTAAGAAGAAAGGGGCTAATCCATGCATAAATCCGCGTGGATAAACACTGACCTAGATGCATTAGCAAAGACATTATCTATTGCATTAAAGTGATGCCCCTTGGAGAGCAAGATCACTGGTGCTTTGATGAAGGTTATCGCAGCCTAAACCGCCTTAATAACCGGTGATGAAACCGTTCCCAACTTCATGTCTTACTGCCTGCTGTGCACCTCGACTCCTCGTCGCCATGTCGTACGGACTTGGCATAGCTTAGAGCACGATAACAGGCGCCATAATCAGACAGGTGAATACAATGAACAAAATTTGATTCGAATGATTGCCCTAATGGAATGTAACCTGCGCAATAATCTACACTATGTTAGTAAAGGTGCCTTCACCACACCCAACTCATATTGAGACGCTCAGAGGCTATTGAAGCATAGAAGTGGCTATCTGACAAAAGTGTGTTTTCATTGGCTAAACAGAGCCACGCCCTCAAAAGTCCCTTCGTCAGTGGTCATTGCATTGAAATGCAAACAAATATGTATGAAAATAACGGAAAAATTCAAAGTAGGAACTGATTTAAATATAATGCAAACTCTAACAATCCTGTTGCGGGAATTGCAATAGAAAAGGGAGAAGAGAAATTACGATTGAACTTGCAAGAGTAAATAGGCGGCTGTGTAGATGGCGATATTAAGAAGCATTGACACATCTTCTTATAGCATGGCTGCGAACACATGGAGCAAACATTCATCTAATTTAGCTTAGTTAAAGTATTCGGTTGAGAACAAGCTGGGGGCTCTTAATTTAGTCTTCCTGTTCCCACCGATGATCTGTCGCTTTGCACACGCTCAGGTATAAGAGCTGTATGCATGATTGGATAAGCTCTTGTCTGCTCAGATAAAATAACAACAAGTAGTAGTGATGATGTTCCTCTTGACGATGCTCTCCTGATTTCTTATAATAGGGAACAACTTCCACTATTCGTGCTCTATGGCCTGCAGAGTTAAACATAAAC
Source organism: Taenia multiceps (assembly GCA_001923025.3). Classification (NCBI taxonomy): domain Eukaryota; kingdom Metazoa; phylum Platyhelminthes; class Cestoda; order Cyclophyllidea; family Taeniidae; genus Taenia; species Taenia multiceps. Next base: position 71,209,830 of record CM010311.1, on the reverse strand, counting down.
AAGTGTGATAGATTTTACTTGGTCTTTTTGCGCAGAAAGCCGAGCGTCCTTTGCACCTACGGATCTCGCATGCAAAAGCTCCAAATCTGTAGGAGGCACATCCTCTCATCCTTTTTCGAGCTGGTTATATTCGATAATAATCTCAGTTGCCATGCATGAAGTTGGTGAGCAAGCCATTTTTTGCCAATGAACAGAATATCGGAAGTCCAGAAGTGAGAATTGCGTGAATCCCAGTGATGACACGCGTTAATATCACCGCTACTAGCCGCTTATATTTAGCAGCTTCGTATAAGCAAAAGTGAACATTCAGCTGTTCACTGTCACAGAGCAGCAGTTAAGGGCCAGAAATGCCTTTGGGAAAGTAAGTGCTTGATTGTACAACGACATCATCCTTTTCCATTCTCTTGGTAAAATTTAATCAAAGGTTAAAAGGGCTCGTAAATGTTTTCCTGACAGCAGCGATTACGTTGCGACGGATGGCTTGGCACGTTAACCACAAGGAGCAGAGAGAGATGAATTGTTTGTTCAAATCTTAATTCATAGCTAAGGTGCTGTTTATTTGCATCGTAATTGCATCTATACGCTAGCATATGTAAAGCATATTTTATTTCAAGTACAGTACATTCTTTTGCTTTGGACAAAATCTCACTCATATACCAATCAAAGGCAAGTATAGGAAGTGCATCCTTTAACAAAGAAGTTGATTTTTTAAGCAGCAATACATGCTTATTTGAATGTACCTATGGAGTTCTAAGTGGTCAGCATATACAAGACTCCTAACAATCACAACAAATACTGAAGTCATACTGGCCCATTATTGGTACACTCTTAAGCGGCTGTTAAATAGAAAATCTCAGACTAGCTACAAAAATTTGTTCAACCCTGATCTAATGCAACCGCGTACCTATATGATGTGATGGCATTTGTTTATTAACAGTGAAAAGCTTCTTATCATATTACATTCAACAAATTAATCGCCATCAGAATCGAGACTCAGGACCTGTTCCAGCAAGACACAAAATAGATGGGAGTTGAGCCTACACAGAATCGTCGTAATGGTGAGCAAATACAGTTGGCCATTTCCACCTCTGTTATTACCACGCGTTTATTACCAAAAAGTCCCTTCGTCTTCGCATTTGACCATGTGGATGTTCAATGTCCACAATACCTTCTTCAGCCTTTCTTATCTTTAACGTCAAACTCTTGCATAGATAAGCTTTGATCTTTGTGGTAGTTGGTTCGAGGCCTTGCATTGCATCAGCATCTGGGAATTGTGGAATTCTTGTTTTAAACAGCTTAGTCACATCGAGCCTCATGATTTAGGAAAATAGGCCTTAGTCTTGATTGCTGTCCACATTGCAAACGATTCAGTTGTGCGCAATGCCTTTAAAAGCATGCTGGTTGCTGCAGCACCAATCACTCTTGATGCGTGCTGAGGGAGGCGCGGAGTTGGCAGCCAGCAGCAGGCTCCAACTACTGTCAGATCTTCCTCTATGCTGGTCACAAATTGCTTTACTTAATAAGTTAAGGACTGCTAAATATGCTACGTGTGTTAAAACGCTTGTCATTCTGTCTCACCAGCCAATTATCTTTGATTGTACTCCTACTTCTTTAAAAACAGGTAAAATACCAGATGCAAAGGGGCAGAATTCATTTTATCCAGGAATAGCATTCCCATTTTCTACTAGGCGCAATAAGGACGCATTTTCCGGGTCACTATAGAGACCGGTATAGTGACCGATACAACCACACGTGTTCTTAAACCAAGTACGAGAAGAAGGCGTCGAGAGGATGGCGCTCAAAATTCAAAGCACATTCGAAGGCCTCATCGTCTGCCATTTCGTACACATTTCTTAGTGGTACCTGACTACACGCTTTATACTAGTTTGGCGTAGCGATTTATTTATCAACCAGAACAAAGTTGGGAATCCCACAATGTCTCATTTTATCACAAGCCTTAATTCAAACCAAAAAACCATGTACAACTTAAAATAGTTTGAGCTCAGTAGCACTTTAGATGCCTTTTCGAGGAAAAGAGAATCACATTAAACCTCGCCTAACAATCGCACAATATAGTTCGACAGTCCTCAAGTTGTAAAAAATTCATTAGGCGAGTATGGTCTCCCCCACAAAAACACCTAAAATATGTAAATAGATACGATCCCCGACCGTTTGTCATAATTTTTAGAAATACCTATAACCAACAGATTTGCTAATACTGTCATGCAGTAAAAAGGCGCTTGACTAACATACACGACATACTTGAGACAGTGACATTTTGATGGTGTTGGAACACTTCTTAACTGTGGTAAAATTACTGTTGCGTTCCTTCCGAGACAGATCAGAAGGCAGGAGAAGTCATAATACTTAGGCAAAATGCATGCATTCGTCAAACAGAAAGCATCAGATGCTGCTGGCATGGCTCAAGAGCCATTCCACTCACCAAAGGCAATGAGGCCACTTCAAGTGACCGTTGCCGAAGCTACCAGTCAGACAAACAACAAAGTATCACAGTTACAGTTTAATCTGAAAAGTGAAAAGTGGATGCTGTCTTTGGAAAATGAGGCTATGCGGATAAAACTCTCTTCCTCCTTCCTCCTCCCACCTGCCTCCAGTCAAGTCTATCAAACAACCCATTAATGGGACAATGAACGCTTCATCGCTCCCTTCCCTATGCAATGTGATGTTTTTGCCAGTTATATTCTTTGCAAATGTTCATGCTTGTTACCCATATGTTGGTCACTACATCACTTGAAGTAGTAGTCTACAGAAAACAGTTTTTGTTATCTATCATAAAATACATACTTGATTCCTTCATGTCCTTTTCGCATATTTCAAACCTTCACGCTTATTTGCTACATTTCAACCTCTCCACAACACCCCATTTATTGTCGACGTTCCAATTACTCAATTGCTTCCCAATTTTATTCTGCAACAGAGAGTAGAATGCTATGTTGGCATTCCTGCCTAAATGCCCACTCGACTAACACTCCGTATTTCCAGTTTGCTTATATTTAACTACATTTGCTTTGCTATTGCGTCCCATCAGCGTGGCACTATGATATTCTCGAGGTCGTCGCCAACCTAGTCTTTAAGGGCAACAAAAAGTAGTGAAACCATATATTCTGCATTTACATGCCTTTGTTTTATGTAGCAATGCAACGCCATACATTTATTTTTAAAACAACTTGTCCAATACTCAACTAATAGGAGGACACAGAAGCAAATTATTGAAATTTCAGATTTGGTCTGTCATATTTACACAAATTACATGACTTAGAAGACAGGTATTAATTCCGTAGCTAGTGCTCACACCACCTCTCTTTTGTTCTGACAAGCACGTAATGTAAGTCTAGTCTTGAGGAATAGGATTTCATGCTATTTTGGAATTGGCATCTACTTGTATCGCAACGCGCATCAAACAATCGTACCACATTTGAAGGTCAATATCAGCAGCTAGAAGCCAGTATCCTAAAGCAGAATTTGGTAAAGATAAGATACGAATGGCTGTAGACACGCTAACAGATGCTACTAAAATTCAATCAACGATAGGACTTCCTACCCCAACCTCCATCTCAATCGGCCATTTCGTTCAGCATATCGTCCAACCACACACAGATAAAGAAATGTTGTGGTTCTAACCGCTGCATCTACTCACGGGTACTGCTTACTTAAATGGCAACATGACAGCACCTTGGACCCCCTGTGGAGTGGAAGGCACCGCAAGTTTACTCAAGCCGTATGCACCCCTCTTGCCTCCCTGCCCTCTTAGCATATACGCCCTAAAAATAGGCGGCTGGAGGCATCTCTTCTTTTCCCAAGCACAACCCACTCACCTCACACCCACCCGCCACCCACCTAACCAACTACCAACAATTTACACATTCCGCGCCTTTTAAAGCCAGTGGAGCTGGGGTACCAAATCGGGAGCGTGCTTTAAAATGCACTCTCCACCTGTGCCAACAAACTGCGACCGAAAAAAATAAAACATTGCTGCACCTGTTAAAGTAAAATATGCTACAACTGTCACCTAGTCACACAGATAGGCCGCGTCTGCGCAGTAGAACTTCTCCATCACCAATTCATACATACGTACTGCGGCACCTTCAGCTTTCCCCTCCTTTCCTGAAGACGAAACGAGACACCACACTCAGGCAGAATACAGACATGTCTTTAACATACCAACAACCCACCTCTCCTCGGTAAGGTACTGCGCCGTCAGTCCCCTCATCCCCATGAAGTGAGCGAATTCCATGCGGGATGGAGAAATGTGCTAACCATCAAGCGTGTCCTAGACCAGGTCGCACTTGGGATACCGTGGAGAATGCTGGTCCAAGAGCGAAAATTAAAGCCCTGTCAACGGCGCGACACCACGACGACTATAGTGGCAGAGCAATCAAAATTTGATGTGGCTACCACATGGCAAGCATGCAAAGACAAGCCCTACCACTTGCCTCAGGCAGCGGAAACACTCAATACCATCAAATGGCAGGTGACCGTTAAACAACACACACACACATGAATCCCAATATCACACTATTCCATGTTACATAAGCCGCGGAGGTAAGAATCGGCACGAGCAAGTGGAGCATGAAGGCCTTGCAAATTTTCCGTTTCTCTTACAAATTAATCATAATCGGGCAACAAGTCATCTTACTCACTACAAAACTCACACAAGTAAGCGTCACCGGAATGGCCTCTTTCAACACATTATCCATGAGTGAACACGCGTCGGTAACTTGCGTCTTAAGCCTTAAACATTAGGCAGGCAATTCTCGAATACGACATTGAGTCGTACAGAGAAGCATGCTTCCACATCAAGGCCTCATAGCATAACTACACTTCCACTTGCTTCACACCTACTTCACATCGGCTCTATCTCATACCATAGTAGTAAAGGCGACTAAACCTACACATCGTAGATTAAGCAAAAGACCAAGAAAACTAATAATTGCAAAGGGATAATAACATCTAATTCAACTTACACAACACCTGTTCAGTCTCGCGTGGTACTCATCATAAGCCCATCAAGCACAAAGCCGCACCGCTTACTTACAGGACGAATGATTAATCCACACTAAGCAAAGAAACTTTCGGCAGAATCGATTGGTCGAATCATCGCAACACCACAGCTGCCCACCACGACACCGAGTCCAAAGGCGCTCAATGAAATCCCAGTGGCTTCCACGGGTCGGCTTCTACATTCACATTCCCTTGCCACTTCCACCTTTGACAACAATGCATGTGTTGGCGGCCTGATGGGTCTGTGTTGCTAAAAATCCTTCCATAAACAGCACTGAGGGCGGTGGAGGTAGAGGAGCGAGTGTTAGTCAGTAATACTCCTCACCAACAACATCCACCATCCTTGAGAGGCTTCAAAGTCAACAACAAAGTACTGTGCTGACAGGATCCATGTGCATTATGCAAGCATCGAAGGCGAGATTGACACCAGTGCTGTTCACCAATGACTTCACACGTATCACAAAATACTTCAGAAGAAAAATAAACCCACGCCGTACTTTGGGCCTACAACGACTTTAGCACCAAGTACAGCCAAATGCTGCGGGATCATCGACATTTCAACAACAAATAAGACCTCACTCGATATAACCCCTCCTTTGTGAAACAATCCACCACATAGCAAGCCACTGGGGCAACTTAAATCAATCCCTTCCACAAATGTTAGCAAACAAACAAACGTGAGTGCAGCCTATATTAGCAAACATTGTCCAATTTCCTTTGCCAATCCCATCCAATTAAAAACCTTGCACACACAGATGTGCATTTCGAGGTCATTGCATGCATGTACATGATTATCATAGACATTTATACATATAAATTGATGACATGGAAAATACCATAAAAATGCATTTCCGTATGCAATGAAAAAAAGACTAACAATAGCAATGAAAGGAACATGCACCTTAAATTTCGAAGGCAAACAAACACTAATTCAGCCCAAGAAACTCAATTTCCTTACTCCGAGATTGGCAAAACTCACCATCTTTCCGAATGGGACAATAAGCTTTCCTGTCATGCCAACTTCCAATCTCACAACCGCCTCGTCACTTTAACCATCGACCATGCAACTATCCAACGCCTGTGCCAAACGAGTAAACCTATCGAGATGCCATCAAAACCCCGATATTATCCACGACATAATCCACATCGCAAACCAAGGGGACACCTCCACAGGGACTCGCAAATCTCGCACTGTCTAACATTTCACAGAGTTCCTGAATGCCGACCCGCCACCACTGCAAGTTTGTGGCACTTGCAAGGTAAAAAAGTCTGAAGTGAATTTCAACGCACTGCAAGGCTAAAACATACAAAATACCAAAAGTGCTTCAAGAAAACAAACATCTAGAACGCCTACAAGGTGCGATGTACACATTAATGCAAACTGTCACGGGTGTCCGAGTAACCCTTCTTTTGCTCCTGGATCTACCTCAAAGACCGACTCATATCAAGGCTAAACGCACGACTCAATGACTATTTAAGCCCTACATAACACGCTCCGCAAAGACATAGCAGCATAAAGCCAGAGTCGCAAGGTTGCCAAGTGATCAAACTACAGAAATCCAAACCCCGATTCCTGCTCTACAAAACGAATATTATGGTAAAGAGAACAACTCACATTTCACCAAGCATTGAGCATGAAGGACCCGTTAAAACTAAACAAAGATGATAAAAGCTGCATAGAACAGAAGAAAAGGCAGGATATGCATTCAGTGCTATTAGGCGACACATGCATATTAGCATATGATGCTCCAATAAATAGACATTGCGCAGTGAGGGTTAAAAGCATTGTTCTTATCAGGCGCAGCAAAGCGTGCAGTTAAGTTTTCCGAAGTTTTCCAAACAAGGAATATCAATCCAAACAATAAGCGAAACGAGCAGCGCACGAAAAGACAAATCAAAAACTCGAACTAGGCGCGCAAATTGGTCAACGAAACATAAGGGGATTAAGGCAACGTCTTTAAATTTTTAAAACTTTTGACGTACTAGTTTCGGCCTCTTTTACGCATATAGTAAAAAAATACTACAATTAAAAAACAAAAATAAAAAAGGTTTTGAAAAGTCTAAAAGTTAAAAAGAGGAACAGATGTTTGAGTGACGAAATAACGCCAAAATGTTAAAAAACGTTTTTTTAATACTGAGATTAAATTTTGGTGTGACGTCTAACATTAGATATCCAAAAATTCGAAAAATTCTTTAGACTAAAGCAACGCATATGCTTAATTTCAGCATCCCGAATCTTCCTTAAGGTGAAAAAAGTTAGTATGTTTTAGCGTCCCAAAACTCCCTTTACGGTAGAAAAAGGCGCAGTACTAGGCAGAGTACATA
>CM010311.1:71150695-71202383 GCA_001923025.3 Taenia multiceps | reverse complement strand
GACCTACTATTTTTGGCCTCTGGAAGTTTGGTAAATTCAACAGACGCGACGACGACTAAAATATGGTGGAGAAGCGAAGACATAATTTGGAGGATGAGTAGACATTAGGAAGGTAAAGCATGGGACGTGCAACGCGAAGGAGAAACAAGAACTAACCGGTAAGTTGTTTGTTATGGAACAAAATACCGAATAAATTCACTCAGGTTTTTCCTGCTCACTATTTTCAGTCTTTTGTGTGGTTCCGTGTTTTTTGGGTTCGTTCGTTTGTTTTGCGTGGTTGTTTGTAAGCTGTGGTGAGGAGCATAGTGCCGAGGAGGCGCACGAATTTCGGTTGCCACATGCTCGTGATTTAGGTGGCGGCAGTCGGATGCGCCAGTGGATTTTTGACTGTTCGGTCGGAAGTGTGGTTCTGAAGTGGATGTTTAACTAGAACTTGACTTTTGCGCAGACCGATGGCAATGCACTAGTGGTTTAAGGCCATTGAAATTAGACAATGTGACTTTAATTTTCGGTGTCATGAGTTGAGGAGGTTGCTGTTGGAGTGCACCTGCCATGGTTTGCAGGGGGCGCGGGAAGTTTGTCGTAGTGGCTAGCTGTTGGTTTCTGTCTGTTCCAAGCCAAATAGATTCCCATTTCACGGCCCTGATGCTTCGGTTGTTGCATGTGGACGGCATTGTGGTACACAAGACCTATGAGGAGGAGGGGGGGAGTAGGTATTGGATTCATCGGTTTGCACCGATATGACTGCATGGAAGTGAGGTAGTCAGTGTTTGTCGTTTGTCGTCGGGGCGTTGATGACGAGGAGGGAATGGTCGGTCTGAGGCAAGACGTTAGTCTTGCTGCATGCATGTGACGCAGGCAATGGTGGGATGCGCCAATAGATTCTTATCAAGTAGTCATTTTGGGGGTTGACTGTCGAGTCGAGTATGGTCTTGGTATGGATATTTAACTAAAGTTTGAGTATTTTGCAGACAGCCGGCATTGGAGTCGAATTTGCCTTGGAAGAAGGGGATGCGAGTGTGGGTGCCGCGTCGCTGCTTCTGATGTCATTGTGTTTGTGATGCGATGGGAGGTCGGTTCATGGGGTGTCGGTTCGCGCTGAAGTAAATTGCAAGCGTGTCTATTCCTGCTCACCGATCACAGGGGGTGGAATGAGTCCTGATGCATTGGCTGCGCTGCTGTTTCTCATCCTTCTGTGGCCCTCGAGTGGGTCTGTTCTACCACTTCAATGGAAGGCGTGACGAAGTCTCATCCAACGGTACGTTGACTTTTTTTTGACAGAGTTTTGACCTATAATGTAACGCTCAACATTTCATATGCTACAATGCCTTCTTTTCAATGCACTGCTATTGACTCTTATGGTTGTCCTCATTGACTTCAAGATTATGGAGTGTCATTCGTGGATGTAGCTGGCTTCTGGCCCGACTGCATGGCATGTGGCGGTGATGGGAGTGGTTATTCGTGATTTTTTGGTGGGAGAGGGCAGTTTTGTTGAGTTGCATGACAATTACCCTTGGTGTGGTTGAATGAGTCAGTGGACGGGGTAAGGACGACAGCGAGCTTGCGGATGCCCGGGTGGGTAGAAAGATGGCAATGTGTGCCCGGTTGGCATTGGGGATCGGCGTTATATGTAACTTGGCCTCGGATGCACACCTGCTGCTTCGCAATGGTTGGCCACGTTTGTGATTCGTGCTGGGACAAAGGGTGTCACAAACGAAGATTAGGGCAACGAAATGCGGAGAATGTCGTCTTTTGGAAGTGATGTGGGTCATTTCTTTCCATTCTGACTTTTGTGATATGCGTAATCGTGAATGGCCATGGCATTTTCCAATTTTCTGCTTCGTTGAGAGCTAGGCCTTGTTGAGAACATTGGCCGCATCACGTCAGCCCTACAGGCCACAAACCAGCGGGGTGTTGTTAGTGTAGCAGAAGGGAAGTGCAAGGGGAATTTGAGCAGTAATTCAAATGTGTTCAGCTATTTTGAGGCGCCTGCTTTCCCGTGGCAACGTTTCAATAACAAACAGGTAGTCCGACAGAGAAGTAGGAGATGAAAGATTCCTCCGTCCTTTTACGCCCTCGCAGTTATTCACCGCTCAACATCTCAAAAGCTCTTCACGAATTTGCCTCACATAAAGAGATTGTGTCAGCTCTGCCCAAAGTAGGCAGAGGCTCCTCACAATACAATCAACGCAGATTTATCTCCCCAACGTCCAACGGGTTAAGCCTGACTCTTGTGCCATAACAAACCGCCCAACTACCAGGCGGCGAATGCAACGTGCAATCCCGAGTAATGTGGGAAGAGAGAGCACAGTACTCCACCTTATTTCTCCTGACGTAATTCTGAGTGCCATAACACCACTGTGTGCCAACACTGCAGCTCTTACATCCGGCAGGACATTAAGGCAAACCACACACAGCTGACAGCCAGTCGATCAACACATCCAATGGTCAACAATCCGCCTTGTCCTGTGGTGGCCCTCAACAGGGCGGTTATCACTATTTGACTGTGCTGAATTCATCTTATTACTAGGTTTTTGAAGTCTATTTTGCCTTTTTAGTCCTTAATTAATCAATAAAGCTGTGCTAATTATTTGCAGATGACTTTGGAAAATATCCGTAACTATTTTTTACTCCTTGAGTAATACTTTGTTTGTTTGAACTGCCGGTTTCGGTGACTTGGGTGGTCATATTGTACTAGCCGGTTGGCCGGCCTCCGGGCCGCATTAACGGCCCCCAAGCCCTCTATTCCAGGATACATATTCTGCCCTAGTACTAAGCCTTCTTTTACCTCAAAGGAAGTCTCGGGACGCTACACGTTGCTATGTCATTGTTCATTGAAAACAGCAAATTAATTTCACTCAACCAATGTATGTGGAAGTGTAATACTTCTTTGTTCTAACTGCCGGTTTTGGTCACTTGATGGTCATATCGTGCTAGTCGGTTGGCTAGCCTCGGGGTCGCGTCGGTAGTCCCATTCCCTCTGTTTCCAGAGTGTGTATTTGCCTTAGTACCACGCCTCTTTTTATCCTAGAGGGTCTCAAGACGCCACATGAATCCTTGCAAAATTTATAGTGCCATAACGCATACGCATTAAAATGTCAAAGATTGATGTAATACTTTGTTTGTTCAAACTGCTGGCTTCGGTCACCTGGGTGACCATATTGCACTAGCCGGTCGGCCGGCCTCGATCGCAGCAACGGTCCTCAATCCCTCCGTTCCAGAAAATGTATTCTGCCAAATTACTATGCAATACTTTGTTTGTTTGAACTGCCGGTTTCGGTCACTTGGGTGGCCATATTGTACCGAGCCGGTTGGTCGGCTTTTGGGCCGTGCCAACAGCCCCAAACCCTCTGTTTCCAGAATACATGTATTCTACTCCCAGTACTAAGCCTTCTTTTACCTTAAAGGGGGTCTCGGGATGCTACATCGGTGGCAGCGGATAGTGGACCCGACTTCGATGGATTTTATCCTGCTCCATGACGCTTCTATCAAATTTTGGCGGTGTGAAAGAAGTGCATGTGCTATGGATGGGAGAACCGCTGTTATCGCGTAACAGAAGGGCCGAGGTCAACGTCCAGCTTCGACACCTCCCTCGCCCTCGTGTTCGACAGGGAAGCTATTAACAACTGAAGCTACACTAGCCGTGAACTCCAAGTCCAGTGGAACTGCCATGAGAGACCTGCGACGTTGTGGTCAAGCATCCTCCGTAAGCTCTCTCTCCTGTCCTCAGATGTAGAATGCGCAGGATGCCATTGGATAGCATCGTTTTATGCTTTGCACACCTGGATCGCATGCATTTTGTTCCTATGAGGCCCGACCGCCACATTTGCTCAGGTTTCTACGATGCCCTGGCGTTTCTTCCACGGTATCAATTAAGCCTGGAATCGCAATATGTGTTGTGTGTGTCTCGACCCATTCGAAAAATTGGATTCGTACCTCTATCTTCCATTGGACCACACTGTCGTGAGAGAGGACGGCCAAGAAGTGCGCATTTGCTGCACTGAGTGCTACGCGGAATTGATGGCACTACAGGAACACATGCGTTGGAATCTCGACGACTGGGACGGTTAGCTCGTGGGTGCTTCTCACAGCACTGATTACGTTATGATGGCTGACACGGGAGGCTGACCAAGAGGAGCGTCAAGGACAACGCTCGAAGGAAGAGAGGGGCTGTGTAATGCTTTGTTTGTTCGAACTGCCGGTTTCGGTCACTTGGGTGGCTATCTTGTTCTAGCCGGTTGGCCGGCCTCTGGGCCGTGCCAACTGCCCCCAAGCCCTCTGTTTCCAGAATACATGTATTCTACTCCCAGTACTACGCCTTCTTGTACCTAAAAGGGAGACTCGGGACGCCACATTGTAGTACTTTGTTTTTTCGAACTATCGGTTTAGGTCACTTGGGTGGCCATCTTGTTCGAGCCGGTTGGCCGGCCTCCGGGCCGTGCCAACAGCCCCCAAGCCCTCTGTTTCCAGAATATATGTACTCTGCCCTAGTACTGCGCCTTTTTCTACCGTAAAGGGAGTTTTGGGACGCTACAACATACTATGACTTTTTTCACCTTAAAGGAAGATTCGGGATGCTGAAATTAAGCATATGCGTTGCTTTAGTCTAAAGAATTTTTCGAATTTTTGGATATCTAATGTTAGACGTCACACCAAAAGTTTAATCTCAGTATTAAAAAAACGTTTTTAACATTTTGGCGTTATTTCGTCACTCAAACATCTGTTCCTCTTTTTAACATTTTAGACTTTTGCAAAACCTTTTTTATTTTTGTTTTATAATTGTAGTATTTTTTTACATATATGCGTAAAAGAGGCCGAAACTAGTACGTCAAAATAGTTTTTAAAAATTTTAAAGACGTTGCCTTAATCCCCTTATGTTATCGTTGACCACATTTTGCGCGCCTAGTTCGAGTTTTGATTTGTCTTTTCGTGCGCTGCTCGTTCGCTTATTGTTTGGATTGATATTCCTTGTTTGGAAAAACTTCGGAAAACTTAACTGCACGCTTTGCTGCGCCTGATAAGAACAATGCTTTTAACCCTCACTGCGCAAATGTCTATTTATTGGAGCATCATATGCTAATAATGCATGTGTCGCCTAATAGCACTGAATGCATATCCTGCCTTTTCTTCTGTTCTATGCAGCTTTTATCATCTTTGTTTAGGTTTTAACGGGTCCTTTCATGCTCAATGCTTGGTGAAATGTGAGTTGTTCTCTTTACCATAATATTCGTGTTTGTAGAGCAGGAATCGGGGTTTGGATTTCTGTAGTTTGATCACTTGGCAACCTTGCGACTCTGGCTTTATGCTGCTATGTCTTTGCGGAGCGTGTTATGTAGGGCTTAAATAGTCATTGAGTCGTGCGTTTAGCCTTGATATGAGTCGGTCTTTGAGGTAGATCCAGGAGCAAAAGAAGGGTTACTCGGACACCCGTGACAGTTTGCATTAATGTGTACATCGCACCTTGTAGGCGTTCTAGATGTTTGTTTCTTGAAGCACTTTTGGTATTTTTGTACGTTTTAGCCTTGCAGTGCGTTGAAATTCACTTCAGACTTTTTTTACCTTGCAAGTGCCACAAACTTGCAGTGGTGGCGGGTCGGCATTCAGGAACTCTGTGAAATGTTAGACAGTGCGAGATTTGCGAGTCACTTGTGGAGGTGTCCCCTTGGTTTTGCGATGTGGATTATGTCGTGGATAATATCGGGGTGTTTGATGGCATCTCGATAGGTTTTACCTCGTTTGGCACAGGCGTTGGATGGTTGCATGATCGATGGTTAAAGTGACGAGGCGGTTGTGAGATTGGAGTTGGCATGACAGGAAAGCTTATTGTCCCATTCGGAAAGATGGTGAGTTTTGCCAATCTCGGAGTAAGGAAATTGAGTTTCTTGGGCTGAATTAGTGTTTGTTTGCCTTCGAAATTTAAGGTGCATATTTCTTTTATTGCTATTTGTTAGTCTTTTTTTCATTGCATACGGAGATGCATTTTTATGGTATTTTCCATGTCGTCAATTTTAATGTATAAAACATGTCTAATGATAATCATGTACATGCATGCAATGACCTCGAAATGCACATCTGTGTGTGCAAGGTTTTTAATTGGATGGGATTGGCAAAGGGAAATTGGACAATGTTTGCTAAATATAGGCTGCACTCACGTTTGTTTGTTGTGCTGAACATTTGTGGAAGGGATTGATTTAAGTTGCCCCAGTGGCTTGCTATGTGGTGGATTGTTTCACAAAGGAGGGGTTATATCGAGTGAGGTCTTATTTGTTGTTGAAATGTCGATGATCCACGCAGCATTTGGCTGTACTTGGTGCTAAAGTCGTTGTAGGCCCAAAGTACGGCGTGGGTTTATTTTTCTTCTGAAGTATTTTGTGATACGTGTGAAGTCATTGGTGAACAGCACTAGGTGTCAATCTCGCCTTCGATGCTTGCATAATGCACATGGATCCTGTCAGCACAGTACCTTGTTGTTGACTTTGAAGCCTCTCAAGGATGGTGGATGTTGTTGGTGAGGAGTATTACTGACTAACACTCGCTCCTCTACCTCCACCGCCCTCAGTGCTGTTTATGGAAGGATTTTTAGCAACACAGACCCATCAGGCCGCCAACAGCATGCATTGTTGTCAAAGGTGGAAGTGGCAAGGGGAATGTGAATGTAGAAGCCGACCCGTGGGAAGCCACTGGGATTTCATTGAGCGCCTTTGGACTCGGTGTCGTGGTGGGCAGCTGTGGTGTTGCGATGATTCGACCAATCGATTCTGCCGAAAGTTTCTTTGCTTAGTGTGGATTAATCATTCGTCCTGTAAGTAAGCGGTGCGGCTTTGTGCTTGATGGGCTTATGATGAGTACCACGCGAGACTGAAACAGGTGTTGTGTAAGTTGAATTAGATGTTATTATCCCTTTGCAATTATTAGTTTTCTTGGTCTTTTGCTTAATCTACGATGTGTAGGTTTAGTCGCCTTTACTACTATGGTATGAGATAGAGCCGATGTGAAGGTGTGAAGCAAGTGGAAGTGTAGTTATGCTATGAGGCCTTGATGTGGAAGCATGCTTCTCTGTACGACTCAATGTCGTATTCGAGAATTGCCTGCCTAATGTTTAAGGCTTAAGACGCAAGTTACCGACGCGTGTTCACTCATGGATAATGTGTTGAAAGAGGCCACTCCGGTGACGCTTACTTGTGTGAGTTTTGTAGTGAGTAAGATGACTTGTTGCCCGATTATGATTAATTTGTAAGAGAAACGGAAAATTTGCAAGGCTTTCATGCTCCACTTGCTTGTGCCGATTCTTACCTCTGCGGCTTATGTAACATGGAATAGTGTGATGTTGGGATTCATGTGTGTGTGTGTGTGTGTGTGTGCGTGTGTGTGTGTGTGTGTTGTTTAACGGTCACCTGCCATTTGATGGTATTGAGTGTTTCCGCTGCCTGAGGCAAGTGGTAGGGCTTGTCTTTGCATGCTTGCCATGTGGTAGCCACATCAAATTTTGATTGCTCTGCCACTATAGTCGTCGTGGTGTCGCGCCCTTGACAGGGCTTTAACTTTTCGCTCTTGGACCAGCATTCTCCCACGGTATCCCCAAGTGTGACCTGGTCTAGGACACGCTTGATGGTTAGCACATTTCTCCATCCCGCATGGAATTCGCTCACTTCATGGGGATGAGGGGACTGACGGCGCAGTACCCTTACCGAGGAGAGGTGGGTTGTTGGTATGTTAAAGACATGTCTGTATTCTGCCTGAGTGTGGTGTCTCGTTTCGTCTTCAGGAAAGGAGGGGAAAGCTGAAGGTGCCGCAGTACGTATGTATGAATTGGTGATGGAGAAGTTCTACTGCGCAGACGCGGCCTATCTGTGTGAGTAGGTGACAGTTGTAGCATATTTTACTTTAACAGGTGCAGCAATGCTTTTATTTTTTTCGGTCGCAGTTTGTTGGCACAGGTGGAGAGTGCATTTTAAAGCACGCTCCCGATTTGGTACCCCAGCTCCACTGGCTTTAAAAGGCGCGGAATGTGTAAATTGTTGGTAGTTGGTTAGGTGGGTGGGCGGGTGGGTGTGAGGTGAGTGGGTTGTGCTTGGGAAAAGAAGATGAGATGCCTCCAGCCGCCTATTTTTAGGGGCGTATATGCGAAGAGGGCAGGGAGGCAAGAGGGGTGCATACGGCTTGAGTAAACTTGCGGTGCCTTCCACTCCACAGGGGGTTCAAGGTGCTGTCATGTTGCCATTTAAGTAAGCAGTACCCGTGAGTAGATGCAGCGGTTAGAACCACAACATTTCTTTATCTGTGTGTGGTTGGACGATATGCTGAACGAAATGGCCGATTGAGATGGAGGTTGGGGTAGGAAGTCCTATCGTTGATTGAATTCTAATAGCATCTGTTAGCGTGTCTACAGCCATTCGTATCTTATCTTTACCAAATTCTGCTTTAGGATACTGGCTTCTAGCTGCTGATACTGGCCTTCAAATGTGGTACGATTGTTTGATGTGCGTTGCGATACAAGTAGATGCCAATTCCAAAATAGCATGAAATCCTATTCCTCAAGACTAGACTTACATTACGTGCTTGTCAGAACAAAAGAGAGGTGGTGTGAGCACTAGCTACGGAATTAATACCTGTCTTCTAAGTCATGTAATTTGTGTAAATATAGCAGACCAAATCTGTAATTTCAATAATTTGCTTCTGTGTCCTCCTATTAGTTGAGCATTGGACAAGTTGTTTTAAAAATAAATGTATGGCGTTGCATTGCTACATAAAACAAAGGCATGTAAACGCAGAATATATGGTTTCACTACTTTTTGTTGCCCTTAAAGACTAGGTTGGCGACGACCTCGAGAATATCATAGTGCCACGCTGATGGGACGCAATAGCAAAGCAAATGTAGTTAATTATAAGCAAACTGGAAATACGGAGTGTTAGTCGAGTGGGCATTTAGGCAGGAATGCCAACATAGCATTCTACTCTCTGTTGCAGAATAAAATTGGAAAGCAATTGAGTAATTGGAACGTCGACAATAAATGGGGTGTTGTGAAGAGGTTGAAATGCAGCAAATAAGCGTGAAGGTTTGAAATATGCGAAAAGGACATAAAGGAATCAAGTATGTATTTTATGATAGATAACAAAAACTGCTTTCTGTAGACTACTACTTCAAGTGATGTAGTGACCAACATATGGGTAACAAGCATGAACATTTGCAAAGAATATAACTGGCAAAAATATCACATTGCATAGGGAAGGGAGCGATGAAGCGTTCATTGTCCCATTAATGGGTTGTTTGATAGACTTGACAGGAGGCAGGTGGGAGGAGGAAGGAGGAAGAGAGTTTTATCCGCATAGCCTCATTTTCCAAAGACAGCATCCACTTTTCACTTTTCAGATTAAACTGTAACTGTGATACTTTGTTGTTTGTCTGACTGGTAGCTTCGGCAACGGTCACTTGAAGTGGCCTCATTGCCTTTGGTGAGTGGAATGGCTCTTGAGCCATGCCAGCAGCATCTGATGCTTTCTGCTTGACGAATGCATGCATTTTGCCTAAGTATTATGACTTCTCCTGCCTTCTGATCTGTCTCGGAAGGAACGCAACAGTAATTTTACCACAGTTAAGAAGTGTTCCAACACCATCAAAATGTCACTGTCTCAAGTATGTCGTGTATGTTAGTCTAAGCGCCTTTTTACTGCATGACAGTATTAGCAAATCTTGTTGGTTATAGGTATTTCTAAAAATTATGACAAACGGTCGGGGATCGTATCTATTTACATATTTTAGGTGTTTTTGTGGGGGAGACCATACTTGTCTAATGAATTTTTTTACAACTTGAGGACTGTCGAACTATATTGTGCGATTGTTAGGCGAGGTTTAATGTGATTCTCTTTTCCTCGAAAAGGCATCTAAAGTGCTACTGAGCTCAAACTATTTTAAGTTGTACATGGTTTTTTGGTTTGAATTAAGGCTTGTGATAAAATGAGACATTGTGGGACTTCCCAACTTTGTTCTGGTTGATAAATAAATCGCTACGCCAAACTAGTATAAAGCGTGTAGTCAGGTACCACTAAGAAATGTGTACGAAATGGCAGACGATGAGGCCTTCGAATGTGCTTTGAATTTTGAGCGCCATCCTCTCGACGCCTTCTTCTCGTACTTGGTTTAAGAACACGTGTGGTTGTATCGGTCACTATACCGGTCTCTATAGTGACCCGGAAAATGCGTCCTTATTGCGCCTAGTAGAAAATGGGAATGCTATTCCTGGATAAAATGAATTCTGCCCTTTGCATCTGGTATTTTACCTGTTTTTAAAGAAGTAGGAGTACAATCAAAGATAATTGGCTGGTGAGACAGAATGACAAGCGTTTTAACACACGTAGCATATTTAGCAGTCCTTAACTTATTAAGCAAAGCAATTTGTGACCAGCATAGAGGAAGATCTGACAGTAGTTGGAGCCTGCTGCTGGCTGCCAACTCCGCGCCCCCCTCAGCACGCATCAAGAGTGATTGGTGCTGCAGCAACCAGCATGCTTTTAAAGGCATTGCGCACAACTGAATCGTTTGCAATGTGGACAGCAATCAAGACTAAGGCCTATTTTCCTAAATCATGAGGCTCGATGTGACTAAGCTGTTTAAAACAAGAATTCCACAATTCCCAGATGCTGATGCAATGCAAGGCCTCGAACCAACTACCACAAAGATCAAAGCTTATCTATGCAAGAGTTTGACGTTAAAGATAAGAAAGGCTGAAGAAGGTATTGTGGACATTGAACATCCACATGGTCAAATGCGAAGACGAAGGGACTTTTTGGTAATAAACGCGTGGTAATAACAGAGGTGGAAATGGCCAACTGTATTTGCTCACCATTACGACGATTCTGTGTAGGCTCAACTCCCATCTATTTTGTGTCTTGCTGGAACAGGTCCTGAGTCTCGATTCTGATGGCGATTAATTTATTGAATGCAATATGATAAGAAGCCTTTCACTGTTAATAAACAAATGCCATCACATCATATAGGTACGCGGTTGCATTTGATCAGGGTTGAACAAATTTTTGTAGCTAGTCTGAGATTTTCTATTTAACAGCCGCTTAAGAGTGTACCAATAATGGGCCAATACGACTTCAGTATTTGTTGTGATTGTTAGGAGTCTTGTATATGCTGACCACTTAGAACTCCATAGGTACATTCAAATAAGCATGTATTGCTGCTTAAAAAATCAACTTCTTTGTTAAAGGATGCACTTCCTATACTTGCCTTTGATTGGTATATGAGTGAGATTTTGTCCAAAGCAAAAGAATGTACTGTACTTGAAATAAAATATGCTTTACATATGCTAGCGTATAGATGCAATTACGATGCAAATAAACAGCACCTTAGCTATGAATTAAGATTTGAACAAACAATTCATCTCTCTCTGCTCCTTGTGGTTAACGTGCCAAGCCATCCGTCGCAACGTAATCGCTGCTGTCAGGAAAACATTTACGAACCCTTTGAGCCTTTGATTAAATTTTACCAAGAGAATGGAAAAGGATGATGTCGTTGTACAATCAAGCACTTACTTTCCCAAAGGCATTTCTGGCCCTTAACTGCTGCTCTGTGACAGTGAACAGCTGAATGTTCACTTTTGCTTATACGAAGCTGCTAAATATAAGCGGCTAGTAGCGGTGATATTAACGCGTGTCATCACTGGGATTCACGCAATTCTCACTTCTGGACTTCCGATATTCTGTTCATTGGCAAAAAATGGCTTGCTCACCAACTTCATGCATGGCAACTGAGATTATTATCGAATATAACCAGCTCGAAAAAGGATGAGAGGATGTGCCTCCTACAGATTTGGAGCTTTTGCATGCGAGATCCGTAGGTGCAAAGGACGCTCGGCTTTCTGCGCAAAAAGACCAAGTAAAATCTATCACACTTGTTTATGTTTAACTCTGCAGGCCATAGAGCACGAATAGTGGAAGTTGTTCCCTATTATAAGAAATCAGGAGAGCATCGTCAAGAGGAACATCATCACTACTACTTGTTGTTATTTTATCTGAGCAGACAAGAGCTTATCCAATCATGCATACAGCTCTTATACCTGAGCGTGTGCAAAGCGGCCGATCATCGGTGAGAACAGGAAGACTAAATTAAGAGCCCCCAGCTTGTTCTCAACCGAATACTTTAACTAAGCTAAATTAGATGAATGTTTGTTCCATGTGTTCGCAGCCATGCTATAAGAAGATGTGTCAATGCTTCTTAACATCGCCATCTACACAGCCGCCTATTTACTCTTGCAAGTTCAATCGTAATTTCTCTTCTCCCTTTTCTATTGCAATTCCCGCAACAGGATTGTAGAGTTTGCATTATATTTAAATCAGTTCCTACTTTGAATTTTTCCGTTATTTTCATACATATTTGTTTGCATTTCAATGCAATGACCACTGACGAAGGGACTTTTGAGGGCGTGGCTCTGTTTAGCCAATGAAAACACACTTTTGTCAGATAGCCACTTCTATGCTTCAATAGCCTCTGAGCGTCTCAATATGAGTTGGGTGTGGTGAAGGCACCTTTACTAACATAGTGTAGATTATTGCGCAGGTTACATTCCATTAGGGCAATCATTCGAATCAAATTTTGTTCATTGTATTCACCTGTCTGATTATGGCGCCTGTTATCGTGCTCTAAGCTATGCCAAGTCCGTACGACATGGCGACGAGGAGTCGAGGTGCACAGCAGGCAGTAAGACATGAAGTTGGGAACGGTTTCATCACCGGTTATTAAGGCGGTTTAGGCTGCGATAACCTTCATCAAAGCACCAGTGATCTTGCTCTCCAAGGGGCATCACTTTAATGCAATAGATAATGTCTTTGCTAATGCATCTAGGTCAGTGTTTATCCACGCGGATTTATGCATGGATTAGCCCCTTTCTTCTTAGAAGATGGGGAGAAGGAGGAGGTGTAAGAGAAGGTGGGGTAGGCTTAAAATAAGAGCAAAAAGAAAGGTAAAGCTTCAGGCATGCAGGCTGTAGATGCAGGAATGAATATTTTAATAAGTAAACACCTAAATACCACAAGATTGACGTGTTTGTGTACTCGTGGAACCAAAATAAGTGGTAACTCTAGTCTACTTAAGAACAAACTTAAGATAAAGCTGCCCTGCAAGTTGAAGTGGGAAGCTTGGTTGTTTCAGGTCTTTGCGAATAGTGATGTATGAAATCGAAGCACGTAGTGCATGCTTGTGGAGGCCATTCTTCGTGCTACGAATGTGTTGTAGAACTACCACCACAAACGTGCAGCGCCTAGGAATGTGGATAATTGAAATTGAATGATGGTGCACAAATCGCAGTCTACATGGCTCGACGATGGTAACTCGTTTTCACACGCGCTGTAGGTGTAAATGCTACTATGATTTCGCATGGTACAATCATCAGTATACGACCTTGTACTATAGAATTGGCAAATATTTTACTCACAGAATAAGACTATCATTTAGAAAGAAGCCGCTTAAAGTCATCGCTGCAATGTTTTATTAAAGGAAGAGGGATGTTTTACATTTGAAAAGCAGCAATTTATCATTATGGGGTGCAACATTTGGTGAACAGGTGGCGTGACTTCGGTGGAGGGAGTCACATCAAAATGAAGTCAAGAAGGCGAGCAATGGTGCTAAAAGAAGCTTGTAACTTAGAACAATTACATTTTCTGCCCTAAAATTATACAATGTGCACTTCATGCACCCGAGGTGACAGTAAAGGACTCTTCTTTGCATGCACAGTTTTACACAGCGGTGCTTTTACTTTGAAGCTTGCAGGTACCACTTCGGCCTTTGAAATATCTCCCTAACAAGTACAAAGTATACAAGCAATTTAGACTAATAAGTGTCCTTGACTAATTTCCAGGAAGACTCCCTTAAACGTAGCTATAATGCTCATCATACATGGAATAAATAACATTATATGATAAGCGGAAAATCAAATGATTACATCCAAGACGTTCACGAGTATACACACCTAAAAGGAAAGCATGGAACATAGTAATTGATTCCAGAGCAGTGCAGTGGGACAACTCATTTGTTCTGCTTCCTTACTCTACTCTTTTGCGCTAGAGAGAGCTCTGACCATTTAGATAGTCGTGACACTCCGACCCAACCCTCCTAAGTCATTGCATGTAATCACATTGACATTGAGATATTACCAACCACGAGTCAACAAGTCTTCACTTCTACACTGCTTCATTTTAACCACTAAAATTTAACACTGAGATACTCACTTAAGGGCGTATCTACATCAGGGTCAGCATTGTACGTCAGCACACTCGTGTGTGCAGTTGTCAGAAGATAGAAGCGTTGATTTTGGCAGTTTCGGGTTGGCTAAGAGCATTCTAGTGTTTAGCACACTTCGTAAGATTATTCAGTCATCAACAGCACTTAATATAAAGGCTGGGTGATTATAAGGATCATTAGTATCAAACCAAGCACATGGGCAATACCACATTCCACGAAAGTCCGCCAGAAGGTCCAGCAGTTGGCATTGATTTGGGAACTACTTTCTCGTGTGTCGGCGTTTCTCGAGACGGCAAGGTTAAATTATTGCCAATGGTCAGGGTCACCGCAAAACACCGAGTTTGGTCGCCTTTACGGATGAAGAATACCTTACCGGTGTTGCTGCAAAGAACCAGGCAGAAATGAACCCCACGAGTACGGTGTATGATGTGAAGCGTCTGATCGGACGTCGCTTCAACGATGCGACCGTGCAAGCTGATGTGAAGCGCTGGCCATTCAAGGTGATAAACTCGAATGGGAAGCCGAAGGTTGAAGTAAAGTGGTGTGGAAAGACAAAACAATTCACTGCTGAGGAGATCTCGGCTATGGTGCTGCTTGAGATGAAGAAGATAGCGGAGACCCATTTGGGCGAGAAGGTGACAAATGCAGTTATCACGGTACCGGCGTGTTTCAACGACAGTCAACGCAGAGCGACGATTGACGCTGGCAAAATAGCGGGCCTGAATGTGATACACATCATCGGTGAGCCAATGGCAGCTGCTCTTGCCTACGGTATGGGCAAGGAGGTCGAAAAGCAGTGTAACGTGCTCATATTCGATTTGGGTGGTGGCACCCTCGATGTGTCCATCATGTCCATAAGGAAAAGGAAATTTGAAGTGAAGGCTGTTGGTGGTGACACGCACCTTGGTGGTGGTGACTCTGATTCTCTACTAGTAAATTACTGTGTGGAGAAATTCAAGCAAGAACACGGAGGAATAGATCTGACAACCAACGCAAAGGCCATCTGTCGTTTGAGAAAGGCGTGTTAGAATGCAAAGAGAACGTTGAGTTTGCAAGAATGCACAAGCATCGATGTCGAATCGTTGTATGAGGGCATCAATTTCACTGTGTCCATCTCACGGTGCCAGTTTGAGCAGTTGTGCTCTGACCTCTTCAGTAGAATGTTGGCTATAGTGAACCAGACGTTAAGCGATGCAAAGTTGGAGAGGACCGATGTTCACGAGGTATTACTGGTGGGTGGATCAACGCGTGTACTGAAGCTGCAGCACTTACTGCAGGACGCCTTCAGTGGCAGTAAGTTCATCAAGTCCATCAACCCGGACGAGGCAGCAGCGTGTGGTGCGGCGTTGCTGGCATCTGACATGATTAATAAACAGTTGCTGGACATTCTGGAAGTGGCGCCGATATCACTCCATTTGGCGACTCCAGGTGGTGTGGTAAAGACGCTGATAGGGCGCAACATGAAAATTCTCACAAAGAAGACAGTGATCTCCATTACATCTTTTAGCAACCAGGAGGACATTTTGCTACGGATGTATGGAAGTAAGCAAGCGTTGACAAATGACGACAACTTGGTGGGCGAGTTTCACTTGTTAGGTATCCAATCCTCCTTGCGTAAATGTCCTCGGATAGAAGTTACCTATGCTATTGACGAAAATGGCATTCTCAATGCGTCAGCGACAAACAAGTCGACATTGTGGCAAAAAACCATCCAAATGGAGGATGTGGGTCGTCTGTCAAGGGAGGAAATTGAACAAATGATAAACGAGTCTAAGAGTTTGGAACAGGAGAATGAGAAGCAGCGAAGTAAGATGGCAACGAGGAATAAGCTAGAAAGCTGCATCTTCACCATACAATCGAAATTAGAAGACGGTGAGATAAGGCAAAACACGTCAGATGAGCAACGCAAAAGTACACTGGCGATGTGTGCGACCATGCTTAAGTGGATGGACACCGACCAAGTGGCCACAAGGGAGGTCTACAAACAAATGCTCAAAGAGGTGGAGCGTGTGTGCAACCCTATTATGGCAGCGAAGGAACACGGTTTGTGAGCACAGGACTTTCAAAGGCAGGATAGCAAATCCACAAATTGCAGAATCATGCTGTCACTATGGCTTGGAAAGCATGAAGCAGCTGAACACGGAAAGCTGTTTACCTTATTTTGATTACCCAGGCCTAACCCTAACCCAGAGAGGGTTGTTACTCCTTTTGCCTTGCAGTGACTACATACATGAGGGTAATATGAATATTTTGTTTACCTACTTAGCCACTCATTTACTGATATGCATTCTTCTCTCATACACTTCCTTATTTAGTTATTTGTGCTTTGGTGTGGACCTACAAATTTTCCAAAGGGATCTTATGGACGACCACCTTACTTCAAATTTTATGTTACTACTGCAGATGATTTAGTAAAGGGTAATTGCCTTAAGATTCACTTGACTCTAGCCATCCAACACAGCATTTCCCTTAAGCAAAAACGAATCTCGCGCCACTATTTAACAATTCCTCATTCCATTGCTGAATGGCATAGGAGTCATGAAAATAAGGATTCATATCAGGTTGCTCATTACAAGGCAGGCCAAGTGGAATCCCACACCAAACTCACCAGTCACGAAGATATCAGTGCCAAGTTTCAATGCCTCTGCTAAGGATTTTGTGTTCGAATGCGCAATCTTACCCTGAATTTCAGAATCTGCCTTTCTCTACGCCAGCACTCGTATCGATAATGGCAAGTTTACCAACAAACTCGGCCAAGGTAACCTAAGCCAGACATAGGCAAATCAAGGTATTACTGCTAACTATAAATTAAATGCACTGCTTTTCATAACATGCACAATCATTATTCTATCTATCATTTCTGGCTTAGCGTTAAGTGATGCTGGTTACAGTAGGTTTCTTAGCGGATCCTATCCAAAGTATTAAAGTAGAAAGGACCTGATTCATTAGGCTGATACTGCTGCTAGATTGAAAGGCGTTGTGCACGAGGTGTGAGATGAGGGTCAGAAATTGCCTTTTGTGAGCCATGGTTAATCATCACGTCGCATAATAACAAAATCGTGTAATGTTGAGCCACGCTGAATGGGTGAACGAATTGGATGACCAGTGTCGTACGTCTCTTTGTTTCCATCCATCTACTTGCTTAAAGCGAAACACATCAACTCACTCAATAACTACTAACCACCTCCATGTTTGTTTATACCGTCTCTCATCTTCCCGACGCTTCTGCCTTCCTCGACGTCTCCCTGTCAAATTTGGCGTTACTTATTACCAAACGCCTTGAGAACTGGCAGTGAGATCAGATCTATGTGCATGTTCAATTGCTTATGCGTAGACCTGGACTTTAAAGTCAGGTCTGATGTGATTAGCACAGCTTAGATCACAATGGTCTGCGTCATAATTGAATAGACGAAGCCGGTGGAAAAATGTGACTTGGAGACTTATGGAAATGGAATAAACTCGCACACAATGTCTAACTCAGGTACACTTAAAGTCGTCTATGTCAAAACATAATAAATTGAAGCCACCCATGGGGGGTGAAAAAGCACTGACGAGAGTTTATTACGAATGGCGCATCATTCGGCTTAGCAGTTTTGCGCTTACCAAGTGCCATTTAAAAAGAAGCTAATGTAACTAGTTTTACAACACGACTCAAATATGTCACAATGATTCCAATCAGAGTGGTTAAATGGAAGCTCAAACAATCCAATATCAGGCTCTACCGACTATTGCCTGCTATTTTGGGGTCAACTGCTTAGAATACCCATGCAGTACACTACCGTCTTCGATTTGAGTGGGAAGCTCTTGGAAGTAAAGTGCCGTTTGAGTTTCAGGAACACAACTTGCTATTTTTATGGATGGAAGAATTTATTAGAAGATAACTTGATCAGGACAACTTATGAACAACGGGACCCGAGTTCTGCCCTCCTCAAATCGCTTGCAGTGGCACAAATACTCCACGAATTTTGCTACCAGCTGCCGAGTGAGTTGGCACAGCACGCGGTGTCGAAGGACACCAAGGCTGTGATGAAGTACACCGGCTCCAAGCAAATGATGATGAGAGTGCGTGTGTGTGTATGTGGAGTGCTGCCGGCTCTGCTCCACTCCGGCCTGTTTAGTGAGTGAGTGAGTGAGTGAGTGGGTGAGTGAGTGAGTGAGTGAGTGGTGAGTGAGTGAGTGAGTGAGTGAGTGAGTGAGTGAGTGAGTGAGTGAGTGAGTGAGTGAGTGAGTGAGTGAGTGAGTGAGTGATCGCATTTAACGGCCCTGTGGGGGCTCATACCACTATCGCCACATTCATTCTTGGTTGTTGTGGTGAGAACATACACTTCTACTACAACCACTCTCCCTCTCTCTCCTTCTCCTACCTCGTGTCCATTGTCACACTGCTCTGGGAGGTTCTGTGTTAATGTTGTTGCTGGTGTTGGCAGTGCTCATGTCTATGCAGGTGTAGGTGAGGGCAGGACAGGGCAGACAGGGTAGGTTGGAGGACGGAAATGGGGTGTGGTAAGTAGTAAGGCGTGCGAAGATGATTGTGTTGGTAAAGAGGAAGGTGGAGGAGTTGGGTAAGCTGGGTGCTGGATTGAGTGATTCTCAGTGCTCTCAAAAGGGGGCCTTAAGGTGAGATTGTGTAGGACGATATGTTTGTCTCACAAACACGATCTCCTAATTGGTGGCTAACGCTTAGTTAGCCGAATGGGAGCTGCCGATGGACGAGTAATAAACAAGAACAATAACAGGGTACCAGTTAGTGACACACCTCTGCATTCATTCCGCAGTCCCTTCACCAACTTAAACACTTCCCCTCCACCTGTCTCATTCACGCGCCACCTCCACCTCCTTCTACTCAATCTTGCAAGCCAACTTACTCCACCTACCTACTACCTACCTACCTACCCACCTACATACCTACCTACCTATCTACTCACCCACCTACCCACCCCAATCTAACCACTACCACGCATCTCTGCAACCCCTACACCCAGTAAGGCAGTAAGGCAAAACAACACGCAACTAACAGCTAGTCGATCAACACATCTAGTGGTCAACAATCCGTCTTGTCGTGAGGCGGCCCTCAACAGGGCCGTTATCACGTTCATGGCTCCACAATCTGTAGCTCTCTACAGGGGCATGAGACCTGCCTACTCCTTGCTGCTGCTAATCGGCTTCTACGTCTCCTTTCGGCAGCAGCACCTCCTGCATTTTCGGTAGCACACCATCCTGCACAATGGTCATACCTCCCAACAACTTGTTTAACTCCCCGTCGTCGCGACTCTCCAACTGTAGATTTGTCAGCTACGACAACCCCGTGATTGCGCAGAACGCGATGTATGCGATGGGTGGATGTACTGTGGGAAAAATAATAAAAGTTTGATTGAAGCGTTTTGATGGTAGACCTTTTCTTTTGCTACATTTCTCAAGGATTTCTATTACACCTATCAATGTGCTTTTGAAGCACACTTTTCCTTTAGTAACCGATCAAACTGATGCCTCCCTCTCTGACTCTGCTCAGAGGGAGACCGACTTACTTTACATTCCATTTCCCTCATCCCTGCGAATTTCGCAAATATTTCACGCGCTTAAAGGCAAGCAAACTGTCGTATCATTAGCGCTCCACCCTATGCAAACTCCCAGTTTCATAAACTGTTGCATGAGTATTTAGTGTATCGGCACGACGCATTAGATGTCACCTCGCAGTGTTTGCATGGCTATCATTCGAGTGTTTGGCCTCCGCCATCGCCAGTGTGTTGCATGACTGTCGGTTTGAGTGATTTTTGGGTGATTGTGCTTTGACCACTTCCCTCGCCCTCGTGCATGCAACGCAGCTCTCCCACTGAGAGTTGTCTCGTGCACAGATTTTAAACACGTTTTTCTCTCTGTTTCGTTAATACAACATTTTACCAAGTTGATCGAATCGCCGCACTTTTATCCTTCTCCAACTTCCAATTGCTCTATTTCGCATGAACACTTTGCTTCAAGCACACATTGCGTGGTATCACCTTGCCATTAATTCACCCTCTTTGGGGACATTATTTTATTGTTTCAAGTTGTTTTAGCTCCATCGTATCAGCCGCCATGTTCATGCAAGATGCAACGCATCCATTTAATGAATATTTCACTGTTCTGCTAACTGTTATTTGTAAAAACAGGAGAGCTGCTTTTCTGGTAATCACTTGTCCATTGTGTTCCAGGGAAATAAATCCTTAGCGTCTTATATGAGACTGTATGTAGATGTAAAAGTCTTTTACTTCGGATTAGTCAATCACTAGGCACATAAGTTATGATTGTTATAATGCGCAGCAAGCAAGCTAAGATAACTGTTGCGGTCCTATTAGCTTACTTGCATTTATCAGATGATGGAGGATCGCTGAATGGCATATTCCATACCTGTCCTACATGACAGGGAATCACACCTTGAGGATTTGTTTTGTAATTCTTGGCCAAGAGAGTAGGCGGTTCTCAGTTGTAGGAATAGAGGGTAGTTATGTGAGGGACGCATGTGTTCACAAGCGACATGCCGAGTCCGTGTGGTGCGTTCAGGTGTCGTTCAGACCCTTCTTGCAACCATGCAAATGGTTTGCCAAGTCTACAATCAAGCGACACCTGAATTCGACAGAGAGTAGTCGTTCAAACAATCCGTCTGCTTAATCGGCAGTACGCTGTACCGTGCCTACAAAATCAAGCCTAGCATAAGGACGCATTGTTCATCAATTAGCATCACAGTCGTAGGAGTCAGCGGGAGAAAAGACTGCTCCGCTCGAGATGACATCGATGTTGATAACAGCATAGTGTTGGATGTTGTCTGTCACGGTCTACATAGGAGCATTGACAAACGACACGGAAAAGGGGGTGCAGACGCCATTGTTCCCGACTGGTGTGTCCTCCATTATTACATCTGCTAAGTTCATGGTGGAAGAGGGAGATGCAGCTCCATCAGGAGTTGATGACGTACAATTAATCATGGATGTAGACAATTGTTGCACATGCCTGTAAACTTATTCACCACTTCGGAAAAACAGATTTGGTCTTCAACCATTTGGATTATCGATGCGTTCGTTTTGTAAATGAGGTACGCCTTCTTCTTTTGGCTCCGCATAAAATTCAGATTTGATAGCTCTTTAAGCAGCATCTGCTTCTGCTTTAAGCAAAGCTGATTTAAACCTTTGTTCTGTGAGGCACTGGAAGCAAGACGTGAATAACGGCTCAGCTGTGTGAATTTCTGGCCTTACCGTGCAGCCAAGTCAGCACAAGAGGGAACGTGAAAATAAAGGGACAATCCTAACTTCACGCATGGTTGCCGCGCACGTACGCTTCTCCATTCGATTGGCCGAGTTGATAAAGAATACGGCTTTGGTGCGAAGTGGATGGGCGTCTTACTTCCTTACCATAAGTGGGCAGCAACCTTCATCCTTATCATCTCAACCCTCTTCATTATTGTTGTTCGCAGCACTGTCTTTGCTATTGCGCCATTTACGTCAACGGTGGTGACGAAGTTTCCCTTTATTACACCCTTGTAAGCTGCACAAACCGCCTTTTAGTTCCCCTCTTTTAGTTCGCTTAATCCCCCTCCCTCTTCGCTGCCAGCACATGTCTCAATTCCCATGTTCCACAATCAAATTCCCTCGCCTAAAGGGAAAGAGACGAGTTCTCCATTTGCTTTGCTGTTAGTTAGTCAAACCACAAAAGCACGAGTAAATAGTGATCCATTCAACATCTGACTACTGTTTTACTTTGCAGCTCGATGGGGTTATGTAGTAGTCCACTTCACCAGCTTTGGTGACAGGAGTATTTAGAAGGCCACAGTGGAGTGCTAGCATTAGCCTCATCACCAGCAGCATTAAACACCAACACCATATTGCCTCCATTATTCGTCACCACAAATTTTAGCCTATAATCTTATCTCTACTGTCCTGCTAACATAACTTTTGCATGCAATAAATAAGTTGATTCAAAAGAAGTGCAAAGCTCCTGTTGTTTCAAGAGTGCGTCAGCATTCAGTTCACCCAATTTACCCAAATATCTTCTTTCGCACTTAAGCGTTTAATAGTTTTTTTCACGAACATTCGCTGATATGCTTAGCATTCTTTGAAGGTGTGACATGGCATGACTATTCGTTTTATCCAAATCACAATATGATGCTTTGGGTTTGAATCCTTCTAAAAATTCTCCATGCGCTATTTAGCTGCCATCGTTACCTTAAAGGTTTGCAGGCCTGACCAAAACTAATCACGACTAAATTGGAATAGCAAAGGCTGCCGAATCCCAATTCCTGCACCACAATTGAGCATTCCCATGGATTTGTATTTTACAACCGCTAAGGTAGATTCGAATCCTCCTTCAAAGGTGCTCAGATAGTATGGTCAAATGCGAATGACAGCGCTGATATCCAGTGGTTCCTTTTATTATTGCACCCTGCAGTGAGTCTCAACTCACTCTTTTCGGATCTAACGATGTGGCTGGTGGTTGGGAGAAACATCATCACTGCCTGAAAGATGGTATCATAGAAGAACCACTGTTGGTTCAAAAGGGAAATTCAATGAGTGCAAATGGAACCATAGCCTGCTGTAGAACTTGCTCTATCACATGATGTCTTAACTGGTTAAAAACTTTGCGATTTTTTATAATGCTAGAGCTCATTTTTAACTAAACTTCATGCAGTGGATCGAAAAACAGGTGTCACCAAGGCATTTCAAAGCAAAGTCTAAGTACGTAAATGAGTAAATAATACAAATATCAGGTCGTGCTTCCAACGAGATCATGAATGAAGAGGGAGCCTGAAATTGACAAGCCTAATTTCTTTTCATGCAGTGCGCTATTTTAATATGAAATTTGTGTTACAGAGACACTGCGTATGTAGGTGATCAATGGGTTTTAGGTTAAACTCGATACTAGCCTTGAACTTCGATATTGTGATAAATGATTGGCGATTTGGCATGTTGGTATCTCTTGACGTACATAAATATGCTCGCCCATTGCATGCTACTACAGAACTTGCATCAAGAGTCTAATTAGCGTTGCGTATTTCTGCTCGACAAGAAGTAATTGTGCATCAACGTCAGCATAACTTGGCTGTGGGTAAAATCCTGTCCATCGTGAGCATTTTATTCTGTAAAGTGTATCCTAGGTTGTTCGCCCTTTGTTCGCCGATTTATCTTTAAACGCATGCATAACTAACTAATGGAAGCATTAAGTGTAGTGTTTCGACTTGATGAGACTGTGCTATATGCATATGCACAGCACTACCCTTACTAATACAACCGCAACGGTGATTAGTGTCTCATAGCATCTCGGCACTGGGAAACGATAAGTTTTTTAGGAGTGCAAGAGGGAATCCGCAAGCCTGCTCTTCACTTCCGAGTCTTCAAATGTGACATTTTCTGGAACGAGGCCACATCTGATTTGGAAAATATTGCAACAAAACGAATGTCGGTTCTGGCTCGCTCGCTATTCACATTGAAGACAAGCTTGTTTTCTCCAAGTTTATTTTGATTAGATAGGTAATCTTACAAAGGCGTTCCATTCGAAAAGACGCAAACCACTATGGTAATCCAGACTACCTCGTTCTTTTGCCAGTGCGCGGAACACTAAGGAGCCAGACTCCTCCACGTAATGGTGCACATTCTTAAATGACATAATGACGACATTTTGGATCGCCCTACGAAATAAAAGATACTACGAGTTTACTCAAGCTGTACTCAACCTTCTCGCCTTCCTGCCTTCTTGGCATATATGCCCTCATAATGCGGCTGAAAACATCTTGTCTTCTATTCCCAAACAGTTCTCCCTCTTCAAACCCACCTACCCAACTACCCACTAGTTACACATCCTGTACCTTTTAAAGACGTTTTCAGGGCATTTCACCTTTTTGCTAGTTTACGACACACTTAACAGTGGCATTGGAGCAACAATTGGATACTACGCTTTAAAATACACATATCACCTGTGACGACACTTATCTACGGCCCAACAAAATAAAAACATCTCCATGCCTGCTGAAGCCAGATATGCCGCAGCTGTCACTTTTTCATACTAATGGGCTGCGGATTCGCAATAGAACATCTCAATCAACAATTCATACATATCTACTGCAGTGCCTTCAGCTTTCCCCCTCCCCGAAGGCGGAAAGAGACATCATACTCTGGCAGAATACATGGGCGTGCATTTAGCATGTCAGCGACACACTCCACGAAAGTACAATGACGAGACAAATAAGTCGTCCATCGCCAAAATCCGCCATTCAACAAACCACCAATGCATTACATAGTCGCCTTCGCCTTGTCCAGCACCGTCCTCCGTGCTCTCCCCCGTAAGAGTATTGCTTCGTCAGTCCCCTCAACCACCGTTGCGTAAGACAATTCTGCACAGGATGAGACAATGTGCTAACCATCACGCGTGTCCATGACTAGTAGAGGAAATATTGATCTAAAACCGAAGGGCCAAACTCCTATCAACGGTGCGGCATCGGACAACTATAGTTACAGAATAATTAAGCTTTGATATGCCTTCCAATCCAAAATCTACTGCCACATCGCAAGCATGCAAATACAAGCGGACATACAATCAATACCATCAACTAGTAAGCGACCGCTAAATAAAGCACACACATGCACACACACAAGAATCCTAAAATCGCAACATCAGCTGCATAGGTAGGAATCTGCACAAGTAAGTGGAACATGAAGTCGTTGGGCAACTTCCGTTTCTCTTACAAGTTAATCACGCTAGGGTAATAAGGCATCCCACTGACCGCAACCCTCATGCATGTGGATGTCATCAGAATCGCCTCTTTGGGCAAGTTACCCACGTATCGATAGCCTGCATCTTAAGCCTTAAACATTAGGCAAGCAATTATCAAACATGGCAATGAATCGCAAAGGTAATCATACTTACATATTAAAGCCTCATAAGATAACCACACTTCCAATTGTTCCACGCCCACTTCATATCGCCTCCATCTCATATCATGGTGGTGAAGGTGACTAAGGCTGGACATCTTGGCTTAATAAGAGACCAATCAAAACTAATAATTACAAGAAGATAATAGCATCTATTCCAACTTATCCAACATGCTTACCAAGTTACCGATTCACTTCTGTTTCGCTCTCGCGTGGCACTCACATGCCACACTCAGTTGTTCATAAATCCAGGATGAATGGTTAGCCAACACTGGGCAAAGGAACTTTCAACAGGATCGATGGGTAGAATTGCAACACCTCAGCTGTCCACAATGACGGAACAACGACTTCAAAGGCGCTTAGTGCCGCCTTTGTGGCATCCCATGAGTCGGCTTCTACATCCACGTTCCCCCTTGCCATTGCCATCGACGGCAACAATGGATGTTGTTGGCGTCCTGATGAGACTGTGATCCCGTTAAAAAGGATCCCACAATCGGCGTTTAAGATGGTGACGGCAGAGAAGCGAGTGTTAATCAGCAAGATCGCTCAGCATCAACATCCACCATCCCTGAGAGGCTGACAAAGCCAATACAGAAATACGATACTGACAAGCTCCATGTGCAATGTGCCAATTTCGAAAAAGAAATCGGCACCTAGTGCTGTTCACTAATTACTTCAGCTCGTCACAAAAGGTTTCAAAGGAGATAAGCACTCTCACCGCACTTTGGGCCTACAACGACTTTAGCACCAAGCAACGCCAAATACTCGGCAGATTTTCTACATTTTAACAACACATGAGGTCTCATTCGCCATGAAATCCTCCTTTACGAAACAACCCACCACAGAGCAGGCCACTGACACAACTTAAACCAATCCCTTCCACAACCGTTCAGCATAACGAACAAACGTGGAAGTGTTGTCCACAGACAAGGAAAACATGCCTTTCTCTTCTTTGTAAATCTCATTCAATAAGAAAATCTATGCGAACACATATGCATTTCGAATTATGCATATATGTGTACATGACAACCGATAGATACGTCTCATGTATCAAAAATTGATGACCTGGAAAATAACATGAAAATGCACCTTTGCATACAGAGAACAAACAAATAAAAATAGTAAAATAAAGGAATAACGCCTCGAAATGCAAAGGCGAGCAAACACTAGTTCATTAAAAAGGACTACACTAGATTTAATGAAAAATTGCACTGTATCTCCTCGAGTTCTCAATTTCAGCATTTACACAATCACCACCGCAACTCGCCATCCCTTCCGAACGGGACGGTAACCTTCCCTGTCATGCTCGTCCCGTCACTTCAGCTTACGCCCTTATAATTATCCCAAGCTTATGCCAAATGAGGTAAAACCTATCGAATGCCATTAAGCACACCGATATTGTCCACGACCTGATTCGCATCGCAGGGCCAAGAATGCGCCCTCGGAGGTGACTTGAAAATCTCGCACTGCCTACCATTCCACAGATATCTAAAAGTCGGCCCGCCACCACTGCAATCTCGCAGCACTAAAAAAGGAAAAGGAGGGTCGGTGAGTGGAGTCCAAAGCGCTGCAAAGTTAAAAAACGAAAAAGTAACAATACCTCAAAAAGCAAACATTTAAGACGCCCACAAGATACCACCCGCGCATTAATGTAAACGTTTCCAAGCAAACAATTGCAGGTCTCCAAGTAACCATTCTTTTGCTCCCAGGTCTACCTCAAACACCAACTTCCATCAAAGATGAACCTAGACTCAGTGGCTAATTAGGCCCTACCCAACACTTTTCGCAAAGACGCCACTAACATCAACCAGGATCACAAAGTTACCAAGCAATCAAATTGCAAAGCGTCCAATGCCCTCGACACCAGCTCTGCAAATACGAACATTATAATAACGAAAGCAACCCACCTTTCACCAAGCATTAAGCATGAAAAGACCCACTAACAACTGATGGAAACGTGACGAGATTCGAAAAGCCACAACCCATTCCAACTTGAGAAATATGTAAGGCAATAGCCAAGGCTAGATGCAAATTCAGTGCTACTAGGTGACACCTCTATTCATAAAACATAATACTCCACTTAAAATATACATTCCTGCATAAGTGAAGATTATCAACATTGCTCACTTCAAGTGCAGCCGAGCACTTACCAGGATTCTCCAAATTTCATGCAAACAAATCCCCTCAGACTGAAAACCACGCACATCAAAGGTACCCAAAAGAATTCAAACTAGTCGCGTAGGAGGTGCTTAGTAAAATATAACCGCGTTTAGTAATGTCTTTTAAAAAAAGCAAAAAACTCTTCAGTGTGGCCGACAGTTTATTTGGCATTTGATTAAGCAATCACAACGCCAGAGTTGTGTTGATGAGACAGGTATACATGAATAAAATAATGTTATTTTACAAAAGTATTAATGAAAATTATGCATGGGAGCATGCATTCGAAATGTAAATCGGGGCAGCAAAAAAGGACTCAGAATATTCGGACAAATATTGTGTGCATTGGTTATGCAATGCATCGTTTGATTTTTGGTAGTATTTAGCCCGAATCTAAAATAACCTACGGTAGAAGGTAAATTTCAACTTTATTGTAGCCACCCGATACTTCAGTTAGGGTAAAAGAAGGCATGGTACTTAAACAGAATACATAATCTGGAAAAAGAGGGAATAGGAGCTGTTGGCACGGCCCGGGGCCTGCCAACCGGCCAGTAAAATACATTTACGCAAATGACCGAAATCGGCAGCTCGAACAAGCAAAGTATTGCGCAGCCCCTCTCTTCCCTCAAGCCCCGTCCCGACTCCCCTGTGGTCAGCGTCCCGCGTCAGCCATCGCAACGCAATCAGTGCAGCAAGAAGGAGCAAGGTGCCAGTCATCGAGATTCGAGCACATGTGCTCTTGAAGTGCCATCAATTCCGTATAGCAGTCAGTGCAGCAAATGCGCATTTCTTAGTCCTCCTCTCTCATGGCAACGTGTCCCAATGAAAAGATGGGGGTAAGAATCCAAGTTTAAATGGATGGAGACACACAAAACATATATTGTGACTGCAGGCTGTAATAATGCTGGTGTTTATATACGCTTTGTAGGTAAGAGGCGGGAACACAATATGCACGTGGTCGAAAGCCAGCTAGCGTGTTCTCCCCCAGCGCCGGATACCGCGACCCCGTAGACTGGACGTCCCCACCTACCGTTTCTCCTTAAATAAACCATGCCTAGAAAAGCTCGGTCTTCTTCCAGTAAGGTAGAAAGGGATGAGGAGAAAGAAAAGAAGAACCCTGTTACACTAGCTTTTTCGAATACGTGGGAGAAACACTGGGTATCGTAAAACTCTGCGCAAGTGGGATGATCGGGTGTAATACTTTGTTTGTTCGAACTGCCGGTTTCGGTCACTTGGGTGGCCATAATGTACTGAGCCGGTTAGTCGGTCTTTAGGCCGTGCCAACAGCCCCCAAGTCCTCTGATTCCAGAGTACATGCATTCTACCTCCAGTACTATGCCTTCTTTTACCTTAAAGGGAGTCTCGGGACGCTACATCGGGCCTCATAAGAAAAGAATGCACGCGATCCGAGTGTGCAAAGCATAAAAAGATGCCAAAGAATGGCGTCCTCTACAGTCTACATCCATAGACACACAATACGGTTTAGGGCCACGAGTTGCCCCAGAAGAGTAAAGGGAGAGCATATAGAGGGTGTGGTGATACAGAAAACAAGCCCTGTCAACATTTCACTAAATCAGATCATAGCAAACCTGCTTTCTGTCTGAAATGCACAAATTGTTAAAGTGCACCCCTACTGACACCGTTAATATCAAGGTCTCTGGAAAATAAAGTCAATTAAAGGCCGTTACACTCATTTTTTAACAGATGTATTGCCACCAGCAACGAATATTTTGACTGTGAGAGCCCTCTGTAACAAATCATACCAGTCAACAAATCATTGGACAATTTCCCTTTCTTCACTTTCTTCGCATAAACCCTTTCAAAACGGCTGTTCCAATTTACAATGCATACCAGCAATTTTGGGTCTTGCTTCGCCCACACCGCTCTTGCAACTTGCTTCATTCTTTTCTTGATTTAAGTAGCACATTTGCCCCTCCATAGCCTATCAAATAAATCAGCCCACATATCCACCCAAGTACAAAAGATATCATTGAGTTACGTACTGGTCATCTATTCTGATGTGCCACTCACCATTACACCACCGCTTTGTGTTCCGTTAGTACTGCTATAAACAAAACACTTTGTACTAAAATAAATCAAAACTACTTGAACTCGCCACAAGTGAGGTCACTGTGAGATCAACCCAACAATCCGCCAAACCTTACCGGAGTTGACAGCAGTCATATTTGCCGTTTCTACTAATCGGCAAGTCGGCTACCAGTTGTGCAACAGGCTTGCCTATAGTCCACAGGGTGCAACCCAAGCACAAGCGCCCATTCCCCTCTCTAATCATGGGAAAGTGCCTCCAATGTCACTTATTTGCAACCTAGACGAAAAATGCGTGTGAGAGAAAGGGCTTTGTTTCTTCTAGCTCTAGGAACCACTGTTGGATGAGCGTCCTTATGTGGCGCAAGAAGGGCTACAACCAGCACGCATTTATGAAGAACCGCATTAACTTTTCACCTGCTGGAAAATATGCAGTAATGTGCAGATCGATACTTCTTCTGCCCCAACTTGAATGCCTATGCATTAAACCTACTATTAAACATTGCTAATCAACTGGGGGCATTCTCTGCCATTGGTCACCACATCGGTAGCAAAACCATGCTTTCCAAGGTTTGGTTGAAGACTTCGTAAGGATACCGCAAAATGACTTGTTTATGCAATGAATCTCTTGGCAGGAAGCGTTCAGTGGACACGACCTCCATCACGACTTAGTTGCCATCCATTTCAAAGAGATCGAAAGCCAGATGGGAAGAGATAAACATTGAACCAATTACAGCAACCAATTTACGGACATACAATCGCCCAGA
Organism: Taenia multiceps; assembly: GCA_001923025.3. Lineage (NCBI taxonomy): Eukaryota > Metazoa > Platyhelminthes > Cestoda > Cyclophyllidea > Taeniidae > Taenia > Taenia multiceps. The sequence goes on along the minus strand of CM010311.1, from coordinate 71,172,279 downwards.
TTCTAACAAATTGGTGCTACGAACCCTGGTGATTGACGTAAGAATGCACAACAAAGGCACACAAGAAGGCTCCGATATTAATACGACGCCCAAAATATGTAGCCAACCAAATTCAAGTGCGGAAATTAAACTCGTAAATAGTGATCGAATGACAGTTGAGTCACTTCACTACTATTATCGACTGCACCACATACTGAGGGCGAGCCAGTACACACGTCGAATGTCACAATGTAGGACAAAAGAGGCGGTAATCAGATGGACGCAGGGTTGTATGATAGGTTGGAGGCAGCTTTGTTACTTTAAAGTCAGTACTGTGTAGTGAAAACAGCCAGAGCCCCATGGAAGTAGTAAGACATTAAGGAGTTCAACGACGGAACAGAACTTGCGTGTCCACGGCAACTATGGTCCTTAGCAGTCGTTCTCTGTATCACGTAGCCATTTAGGCGCCTACAATACAGCCTATTGAACTGTAAATATTTAAAATGTAACTACCGCAGTTAATGGACAAGAGTCACCCATACAAATGTCACCAACATAAAAGGGTCATGAAATTTCTTCCTGTATGGTACTAACAACACGTGCAGCAAGGAAAAACGTACATTAACACAAATGCATGAGGAGCCGAGGTCAGAAGAGGTCGCTAGATCAGCCAGAACCACCAAACACTTAAGTTCAATGGGAACGGGCCGTTAGCGCCTGCTTTATCGAATAAAACTAGTGCGACGGGGAAATCAAAACGAAACACCACTTTATCCTCCCCCCACCCTTTGATGATTGGTACGAACTTAATATGTGCTGAGTCAATTACAGAACATGAACTCCAATTCAAACCCTCCTATAACGTCTGGCGCACACACCACTTCAGCATTCAGCCCAACTTTTCGCAATACACCCGGTAACGGGCTATAAAGCACGCAAAACTCACATTTATCCATCGGATGCATCTGGAACCCAAATCTGTCCGATAGTGGTTCTGACCCAAATTGCCAATCAAAGCGATGAGGCTAAAACCACCCTAAGGAGGCCTACTATGGACTATGGTTTTGCAATTGAAATTGTTTGCAAAAGTGGGCATTTCAAACACTAGCCACGCTTCCGCCTTAATTTTCCACAGACCACGGGGACGTACGATTGCAAGAAGCCGTTGAGTGAACTGATACACTCAAGCCTAGTGGGAAAGGCATTCGTATACCTTCCATCTAGTTGAGCAGATGCCGTCCCCGCAGCATTGACAAGGCTCCGACTGTTAACACCAATCGGGAAACGGAAACCAGCCACAGCCAATACTTGAATATGACCCTTGTGCGAAAAGCATTACAGCATCACGGAGTTACCGTCAGTGAGCTATCTGCAGACTCATTGTTAATTATAAAGAACTTGCATACATTTACAATGTTTGCCTGACAATGCGCAGCAAGCATTGATGCGGTTGAAGAGGGCCGAGGTGCTGTCATTGGCATTTGGCTCGCTTTTGAAATGGAACCAGAGGAAGAAGGGATAAGCACAATGCAGGGAAGCAATGAGTGACGCGACTCGAGGATGAGAGGTAGTTGGTAGGTAAAGGGACGCCCAAAGGCTCCCCACTGGCAAAAACTATGCACCCGAGCGAGCCCGATTAGAGCCCGTCGCAGGCTTCAACACAGCGGAGTGCAATGCTGAGCCACCACCAGGGGTCAGAGCCTTGCTGATCACCCTGAACCCGGCGCCAGGTAAGTTTGATGCGCTGCTGCCCCACCATACCCGTCTCACAACTACCACTTGCGCCTGATGTCCAGGTCCACCAGTACTGCACAGCAACCCGTACTTTCGCCATCTTATGCATTGCTGCGCTTCCACTTTTGTTTTTCTATTTTACTTTTAACCTATATTAAGCTCTTTTTTTTTACTTTCATCTCTGTCGATATAATTTTTTTGGAGAGTTACTTTTACACTTCAGTAGCACCTTCTTTCTCACTACATGTGTTGCGCATGCCATGATTCACATCCGATTAATGCAATTATCCTAGAAAACGCATTGCATTATTCAAATATTAGCTTTTTGAACGGAGTAACTACGATAGTTTTATCGGTGTAGATGTGTAGAATCATTCACAGCGTGGCAAATTCTGAACCATTGGTAATGAAGAATTTTCCGTGTGTCTAGAATCGCGGGTCATTTTCACCTGCTCATAAATAGAAACAGGTATATTGTAACACTCTGTTTGTTCGAACTACCGGTTTAGGTCACTTAAGTGGCCATCTTGTTCTAGCCGGTTGGTCGGCCTCCGAGCCGTGCCAACAGCCCCCAAGTCCTCTCTCCCCGGAATATATATATTCTGCCCTAGTACTGCGCCTTCTTTTACCTTAAAGGGAGCCTCGGGACGTTACATATATTGCGAAAATTATTTTATTAAATCTATTTCAATATCAGTTTCCTACTTCTATGTAAGCATAATTTAAATTGAACATACGTGCATACTAAACTTAAAGTAAGGCAAGTAACTCCGTACTTTGCCAGTTGCTTTAAACACTTATATAAATAATAAAATGAATCAACTTTTTGACAGGAACTGTAATACTTTGTTTGTTCGTGCAATGCTTTGTTTGTTCGAGTTAGCGGTTTATGTCACTTGGGTGGCCATCTTGTTCTAGCCGGTTGGTCGGCCTCCGGGCCGTGCCAACAGCCCCAAGTCCTCTGTTCCCGGAATGTATATATTCTGCCCTAGTACTGCGCCTTCTTTTACCTTAAGGGGAGCCTAGTGACGCTACAGGAACAGCATGCGAAATCGATCGAATTCATCTTTTGTGGTACCTAGATATGCATATTTTGATAACGAATCTAGGCATTGTGAAACCGTTATGCGATAATGCATGCTTATTAATTGGGAGTGCTGTAGGTCATGTTTTACCCGCTTATCCTCTTGAACACATATTATGTATTTTATTGTGATTTTACTCCTTTGTAAATACGCATAAATATTTGCAAGGTAATCTATTAGAACAAGTGGGCTTTAGTTGTGCATTTACCTTACCTAATATTGTAGATGTAGCAAACTAAAGTCAAAGGTTAGCTTATGCTTTTAAAAGACATAAAACCGATTGTAATAGGGTTCTTATTCTCTTCTTCCTCATTCCTTTCTACCTTACTAGCAGAAGACCAAGCTTTACTGGGCATGGTTTTATTTAAGAGGAAAAGGTCAGGTAGGGATGTCTAGTCTACGGGGCTGAGGTATCCGGTGCAGGGGGAGAACACGCTAGCGGGCAATCGACCACGTGTATCTTGTGTTCCCGCCTCTCACCTACGAAGCGTATATAAACACAAACATTATTACACCGATCGCGCTTATTTGTTATGCCAAGTTCTTTGCGCGCGGATTACTTGACTTTTCGTTCTTTTAATAAATCTTTGGTACTTGGAGGTGGTTTTCACTTGGTTTGCGTGATGGTGCCGACTTTTTATATGGCAGGAGTATGTGATCTTAGTTGAGCATTGTCTGCTAAGCATGGAGGCATTACTCAACACCGCTAAATGCGAGTCCTACCTTCGCTATTACTCACTACATGCCTCAGGTAGGACTAAATTGCAGTTCGTAGATTGTTACATTTTCGTGCAGTGTGCGATGCTCATTCCTCTTGGCCGTAGGTCCTTTCATGTTTTTCGTATTTCAGAAGTGTAATATCCGCATGGATAGAAAATATATTCAAGGTGTGAGGCACTTTGCATGTTGATCGTTCCTTGTCTTCGAGACAACAGTTTTGTGATGGTATTATCCTTGCTGGTCGCGTTACGTGGGGTCTAGGAAATCAGCTGACCGTAAAGTCAGCTCTGATATGCCTTGCTGTTTGAGACGGACCCAGAAATAAAAGCACGGCTACCCGGAGACCCGTGACTCTGCTTGGAAATTTTCGCATCGTTAGGCTTTACCTTGTAGCGGTTTTAAATGTTTGGCTTTTAGGATTTTTGTCAGTTACGTTTGTAGGTGTCAGTTTGCTTTTCAGATTCTACGAGCTTACTATGGTGGTGAAGCAACATGTGACGAACCCGTGGAATGATGGGCGTTGCGAGTTTTTGAGTCACCTGTGGGGATGTCTCCTTTTACCTGTGATATGGATCTCGCCGTGAATGATGCGAGCGCATTTGATGGAATGGTGATAGGTGTCACCATTTTGGCACAACCATTGGATAATCGCCTGGCCACAAGCTTAATAGACGAGATGAGCGTTGAAGTGACAGGCAGGTTTATTGTCCCTTTGGAGAAGGACGGGAAATTACCTAACAATTGTGAGGGGTATAATTAAAGCTGGCCTGGCGTTTTGCTGATAGTGGATCATTTTAATGGAGGGATTGTGACTGGTGAGGCCTAATTTTTTCGTTGGGAACAACGAGGAAAACCTACTAACCACTTGGCTTTACATGATGTCAAGGTCGTTGCAGGTCCAAAGTATAGCAAAAGTAAATCTTTTTCCAGTGGAGCACTTTATGGTAAGAATGGGTCTATCTGTGAATAGCACTAGGTGTTAATTTTGCACACGAAGCTTATCAACTCGGTACTTTCATACCGGAATAGTCGGGTTTTCAAGGATTGTGGATTCCGAATGATGGTAACGATCGGTCTTATTGGCCAAAACTCGCTGCGCCTCCTCTACCGCGCCAACGCTGATTACAGAATGCTTTTGGCTTAGTTACAGGCTCGTCACGCTACCAGCAACATCCATCGTTGCCGACAGTGGCAATGGCAAGGAAGAATGTGGATGTAGATGCCGATCCATGAGAGTCCACTGAGACCAAACTAATCGCCTCTGAGTTCGTCGTCGTTGTCGTTGCGTCGATAACTGTGAGGTCGCAATTATTCAACCAATCGGTCCTGCTGGAAGTTTTGTGCTCCGTGTGGGCTATTCGTCCACACAGGACAGAATCAGCACGGCTTTGTGCCTGGCGGACTCATGAAAGACTGGGTGTGATGTTTTCGTGCAATACGAGAGCGAAACAAGTGCCAAGAGGTAGTCTGGTAAGTACTTCAAATTATTAATTTTGCATGTTTTTTGGCTTAAGTAGTTTAGGCCTTGTTGCCTTTACCAGCAGTATGGTATGGGGTGAAGCGAATGTGAAGTAGCTGTGGAGTAATTGCAAGTGTTGTCACTCTGACCTTTTATATGCTAGGTAATCGCTTGGCTAATGCTGAAGACATTCGACGCAAATTGTCGACAAGTTTTCCCGCACGGATAACTTATCCAAAGAGGCGTTTTTAGTGACGTTAGCATGTGTGAGTGTCGCAGTAGGTGGGGTGGCATATTGCCTAGGTGCGATTATATTGTGGGAGAAGTGGTAAATGCCTAATGACTTCTTGCCCCACTTGCTTCCACTGATTCTAACACGTACAGTTTATGCTATTATTAGATTGTGCAATTTTGGTATTTATTTGTGTGTTTGTGTTGTTTAACGGCCATCTGCTGGTTAATGGCACTGAGTGTTATTGCTGCCTAAGGCAGGTAGTTGAGCTTGTTGTCGCATGGCAGCCACATCAGGTCTTAGTTGTTCTGTCAATATCGTAGTCCTGAGGCTGTAAAGTTGACATGATTTTAACTAATGGTTTTAGGTGTGATGGTCAGCGCATTCCCATCATCCTCTACGGAGTCCGCTTTCACCATGGGGGATGAGGAGGAGTCTGCAGATGTAGCAGAATTACCGAGGGGAGCACAAGGAGTATCTTTCGAGGAGGAGAGTGGAGTTACGTTGAAGGATGTTAATGATGGGGCTACTTATTCCGTATGTGCAATCGATGCTTTTTCTGCTCGAGTGTTATTCATTCTTTCGCCTTCTTAGGAGCGGAGGAAGGCTAAAGGCGCCAGAGTGCGTATGCATGAATAGGTGATAGGGATCTACTGTTGCAAATTAAGGAACTTTTAATCGTAGCTCATTTGTGACTATTTGATAGCTGCGGCATGTTTTGCTTCAAGAGGTGCGGAAATGTTTTTTACTTTCTTGAGTGTATCTCAATGTGGTTTGCACTGCTAAGCATAACATGAGTTGTTAAAAAGCGATATGCTGCCACTTCGCCATGGGAATAGATTTGCATTGTGCAGAATGTGTGCGGTGGGATGCCTGTGTTTTTCAGTCAGTCATTTGTGCATCATTTTGGGTGGCGAATGTGGAAGCGTAGCAATGCATAAGATGGCGAAAGTACGGGTTGCTGTGCAGTACTGGTGGACCTGGACATCAGGCGCAAGTGGTAGTTGTGAGACGGGTATGGTGGGGCAGCAGCGCATCAAACTTACCTGGCGCCGGGTTCAGGGTGATCAGCAAGGCTCTGACCCCTGGTGGTGGCTCAGCATTGCACTCCGCTGTGTTGAAGCCTGCGACGGGCTCTAATCGGGCTCGCTCGGGTGCATAGTTTTTGCCAGTGGGGAGCCTTTGGGCGTCCCTTTACCTACCAACTACCTCTCATCCTCGAGTCGCGTCACTCATTGCTTCCCTGCATTGTGCTTATCCCTTCTTCCTCTGGTTCCATTTCAAAAGCGAGCCAAATGCCAATGACAGCACCTCGGCCCTCTTCAACCGCATCAATGCTTGCTGCGCATTGTCAGGCAAACATTGTAAATGTATGCAAGTTCTTTATAATTAACAATGAGTCTGCAGATAGCTCACTGACGGTAACTCCGTGATGCTGTAATGCTTTTCGCACAAGGGTCATATTCAAGTATTGGCTGTGGCTGGTTTCCGTTTCCCGATTGGTGTTAACAGTCGGAGCCTTGTCAATGCTGCGGGGACGGCATCTGCTCAACTAGATGGAAGGTATACGAATGCCTTTCCACTAGGCTTGAGTGTATCAGTTCACTCAACGGCTTCTTGCAATCGTACGTCCCCGTGGTCTGTGGAAAATTAAGGCGGAAGCGTGGCTAGTGTTTGAAATGCCCACTTTTGCAAACAATTTCAATTGCAAAACCATAGTCCATAGTAGGCCTCCTTAGGGTGGTTTTAGCCTCATCGCTTTGATTGGCAATTTGGGTCAGAACCACTATCGGACAGATTTGGGTTCCAGATGCATCCGATGGATAAATGTGAGTTTTGCGTGCTTTATAGCCCGTTACCGGGTGTATTGCGAAAAGTTGGGCTGAATGCTGAAGTGGTGTGTGCGCCAGACGTTATAGGAGGGTTTGAATTGGAGTTCATGTTCTGTAATTGACTCAGCACATATTAAGTTCGTACCAATCATCAAAGGGTGGGGGGAGGATAAAGTGGTGTTTCGTTTTGATTTCCCCGTCGCACTAGTTTTATTCGATAAAGCAGGCGCTAACGGCCCGTTCCCATTGAACTTAAGTGTTTGGTGGTTCTGGCTGATCTAGCGACCTCTTCTGACCTCGGCTCCTCATGCATTTGTGTTAATGTACGTTTTTCCTTGCTGCACGTGTTGTTAGTACCATACAGGAAGAAATTTCATGACCCTTTTATGTTGGTGACATTTGTATGGGTGACTCTTGTCCATTAACTGCGGTAGTTACATTTTAAATATTTACAGTTCAATAGGCTGTATTGTAGGCGCCTAAATGGCTACGTGATACAGAGAACGACTGCTAAGGACCATAGTTGCCGTGGACACGCAAATTCTGTTCCGTCGTTGAACTCCTTAATGTCTTACTACTTCCATGGGGCTCTGGCTGTTTTCACTACACAGTACTGACTTTAAAGTAACAAAGCTGCCTCCAACCTATCATACAACCCTGCGTCCATCTGATTACCGCCTCTTTTGTCCTACATTGTGACATTCGACGTGTGTACTGGCTCGCCCTCAGTATGTGGTGCAGTCGATAATAGTAGTGAAGTGACTCAACTGTCATTCGATCATTTTACGAGTTTAATTTCCGCACTTGAATTTGGTTGGCTACATATTTTGGGCGTCGTATTAATATCGGAGCCTTCTTGTGTGCCTTTGTTGTGCATTCTTACGTCAATCACCAGGGTTCGTAGCACCAATTTGTTAGAATCTGGGCGATTGTATGTCCGTAAATTGGTTGCTGTAATTGGTTCAATGTTTATCTCTTCCCATCTGGCTTTCGATCTCTTTGAAATGGATGGCAACTAAGTCGTGATGGAGGTCGTGTCCACTGAACGCTTCCTGCCAAGAGATTCATTGCATAAACAAGTCATTTTGCGGTATCCTTACGAAGTCTTCAACCAAACCTTGGAAAGCATGGTTTTGCTACCGATGTGGTGACCAATGGCAGAGAATGCCCCCAGTTGATTAGCAATGTTTAATAGTAGGTTTAATGCATAGGCATTCAAGTTGGGGCAGAAGAAGTATCGATCTGCACATTACTGCATATTTTCCAGCAGGTGAAAAGTTAATGCGGTTCTTCATAAATGCGTGCTGGTTGTAGCCCTTCTTGCGCCACATAAGGACGCTCATCCAACAGTGGTTCCTAGAGCTAGAAGAAACAAAGCCCTTTCTCTCACACGCATTTTTCGTCTAGGTTGCAAATAAGTGACATTGGAGGCACTTTCCCATGATTAGAGAGGGGAATGGGCGCTTGTGCTTGGGTTGCACCCTGTGGACTATAGGCAAGCCTGTTGCACAACTGGTAGCCGACTTGCCGATTAGTAGAAACGGCAAATATGACTGCTGTCAACTCCGGTAAGGTTTGGCGGATTGTTGGGTTGATCTCACAGTGACCTCACTTGTGGCGAGTTCAAGTAGTTTTGATTTATTTTAGTACAAAGTGTTTTGTTTATAGCAGTACTAACGGAACACAAAGCGGTGGTGTAATGGTGAGTGGCACATCAGAATAGATGACCAGTACGTAACTCAATGATATCTTTTGTACTTGGGTGGATATGTGGGCTGATTTATTTGATAGGCTATGGAGGGGCAAATGTGCTACTTAAATCAAGAAAAGAATGAAGCAAGTTGCAAGAGCGGTGTGGGCGAAGCAAGACCCAAAATTGCTGGTATGCATTGTAAATTGGAACAGCCGTTTTGAAAGGGTTTATGCGAAGAAAGTGAAGAAAGGGAAATTGTCCAATGATTTGTTGACTGGTATGATTTGTTACAGAGGGCTCTCACAGTCAAAATATTCGTTGCTGGTGGCAATACATCTGTTAAAAAATGAGTGTAACGGCCTTTAATTGACTTTATTTTCCAGAGACCTTGATATTAACGGTGTCAGTAGGGGTGCACTTTAACAATTTGTGCATTTCAGACAGAAAGCAGGTTTGCTATGATCTGATTTAGTGAAATGTTGACAGGGCTTGTTTTCTGTATCACCACACCCTCTATATGCTCTCCCTTTACTCTTCTGGGGCAACTCGTGGCCCTAAACCGTATTGTGTGTCTATGGATGTAGACTGTAGAGGACGCCATTCTTTGGCATCTTTTTATGCTTTGCACACTCGGATCGCGTGCATTCTTTTCTTATGAGGCCCGATGTAGCGTCCCGAGACTCCCTTTAAGGTAAAAGAAGGCATAGTACTGGAGGTAGAATGCATGTACTCTGGAATCAGAGGACTTGGGGGCTGTTGGCACGGCCTAAAGACCGACTAACCGGCTCAGTACATTATGGCCACCCAAGTGACCGAAACCGGCAGTTCGAACAAACAAAGTATTACACCCGATCATCCCACTTGCGCAGAGTTTTACGATACCCAGTGTTTCTCCCACGTATTCGAAAAAGCTAGTGTAACAGGGTTCTTCTTTTCTTTCTCCTCATCCCTTTCTACCTTACTGGAAGAAGACCGAGCTTTTCTAGGCATGGTTTATTTAAGGAGAAACGGTAGGTGGGGACGTCCAGTCTACGGGGTCGCGGTATCCGGCGCTGGGGGAGAACACGCTAGCTGGCTTTCGACCACGTGCATATTGTGTTCCCGCCTCTTACCTACAAAGCGTATATAAACACCAGCATTATTACAGCCTGCAGTCACAATATATGTTTTGTGTGTCTCCATCCATTTAAACTTGGATTCTTACCCCCATCTTTTCATTGGGACACGTTGCCATGAGAGAGGAGGACTAAGAAATGCGCATTTGCTGCACTGACTGCTATACGGAATTGATGGCACTTCAAGAGCACATGTGCTCGAATCTCGATGACTGGCACCTTGCTCCTTCTTGCTGCACTGATTGCGTTGCGATGGCTGACGCGGGACGCTGACCACAGGGGGAGTCGGGGACGGGGCTTGAGGGAAGAGAGGGGCTGCGCAATACTTTGCTTGTTCGAGCTGCCGATTTCGGTCATTTGCGTAAATGTATTTTACTGGCCGGTTGGCAGGCCCCGGGCCGTGCCAACAGCTCCTATTCCCTCTTTTTCCAGATTATGTATTCTGTTTAAGTACCATGCCTTCTTTTACCCTAACTGAAGTATCGGGTGGCTACAATAAAGTTGAAATTTACCTTCTACCGTAGGTTATTTTAGATTCGGGCTAAATACTACCAAAAATCAAACGATGCATTGCATAACCAATGCACACAATATTTGTCCGAATATTCTGAGTCCTTTTTTGCTGCCCCGATTTACATTTCGAATGCATGCTCCCATGCATAATTTTCATTAATACTTTTGTAAAATAACATTATTTTATTCATGTATACCTGTCTCATCAACACAACTCTGGCGTTGTGATTGCTTAATCAAATGCCAAATAAACTGTCGGCCACACTGAAGAGTTTTTTGCTTTTTTTAAAAGACATTACTAAACGCGGTTATATTTTACTAAGCACCTCCTACGCGACTAGTTTGAATTCTTTTGGGTACCTTTGATGTGCGTGGTTTTCAGTCTGAGGGGATTTGTTTGCATGAAATTTGGAGAATCCTGGTAAGTGCTCGGCTGCACTTGAAGTGAGCAATGTTGATAATCTTCACTTATGCAGGAATGTATATTTTAAGTGGAGTATTATGTTTTATGAATAGAGGTGTCACCTACTAGCACTGAATTTGCATCTAGCCTTGGCTATTGCCTTACATATTTCTCAAGTTGGAATGGGTTGTGGCTTTTCGAATCTCGTCACGTTTCCATCAGTTGTTAGTGGGTCTTTTCATGCTTAATGCTTGGTGAAAGGTGGGTTGCTTTCGTTATTATAATGTTCGTATTTGCAGAGCTGGTGTCGAGGGCATTGGACGCTTTGCAATTTGATTGCTTGGTAACTTTGTGATCCTGGTTCGATGTTAGTGGCGTCTTTGCGAAAAGTGTTGGGTAGGGCCTAATTAGCCACTGAGTCCTAGGTTCATCTTTGATGGAAGTTGGTGTTTGAGGTAGACCTGGGAGCAAAAGAATGGTTACTTGGAGACCTGCAATTGTTTGCTTGGAAACGTTTACATTAATGCGCGGGTGGTATCTTGTGGGCGTCTTAAATGTTTGCTTTTTGAGGTATTGTTACTTTTTCGTTTTTTAACTTTGCAGCGCTTTGGACTCCACTCACCGACCCTCCTTTTCCTTTTTTAGTGCTGCGAGATTGCAGTGGTGGCGGGCCGACTTTTAGATATCTGTGGAATGGTAGGCAGTGCGAGATTTTCAAGTCACCTCCGAGGGCGCATTCTTGGCCCTGCGATGCGAATCAGGTCGTGGACAATATCGGTGTGCTTAATGGCATTCGATAGGTTTTACCTCATTTGGCATAAGCTTGGGATAATTATAAGGGCGTAAGCTGAAGTGACGGGACGAGCATGACAGGGAAGGTTACCGTCCCGTTCGGAAGGGATGGCGAGTTGCGGTGGTGATTGTGTAAATGCTGAAATTGAGAACTCGAGGAGATACAGTGCAATTTTTCATTAAATCTAGTGTAGTCCTTTTTAATGAACTAGTGTTTGCTCGCCTTTGCATTTCGAGGCGTTATTCCTTTATTTTACTATTTTTATTTGTTTGTTCTCTGTATGCAAAGGTGCATTTTCATGTTATTTTCCAGGTCATCAATTTTTGATACATGAGACGTATCTATCGGTTGTCATGTACACATATATGCATAATTCGAAATGCATATGTGTTCGCATAGATTTTCTTATTGAATGAGATTTACAAAGAAGAGAAGGGCATGTTTTCCTTGTCTGTGGACAACACTTCCACGTTTGTTCGTTATGCTGAACGGTTGTGGAAGGGATTGGTTTAAGTTGTGTCAGTGGCCTGCTCTGTGGTGGGTTGTTTCGTAAAGGAGGATTTCATGGCGAATGAGACCTCATGTGTTGTTAAAATGTAGAAAATCTGCCGAGTATTTGGCGTTGCTTGGTGCTAAAGTCGTTGTAGGCCCAAAGTGCGGTGAGAGTGCTTATCTCCTTTGAAACCTTTTGTGACGAGCTGAAGTAATTAGTGAACAGCACTAGGTGCCGATTTCTTTTTCGAAATTGGCACATTGCACATGGAGCTTGTCAGTATCGTATTTCTGTATTGGCTTTGTCAGCCTCTCAGGGATGGTGGATGTTGATGCTGAGCGATCTTGCTGATTAACACTCGCTTCTCTGCCGTCACCATCTTAAACGCCGATTGTGGGATCCTTTTTAACGGGATCACAGTCTCATCAGGACGCCAACAACATCCATTGTTGCCGTCGATGGCAATGGCAAGGGGAACGTGGATGTAGAAGCCGACTCATGGGATGCCACAAAGGCGGCACTAAGCGCCTTTGAAGTCGTTGTTACCGTCATTGTGGACAGCTGAGGTGTTGCAATTCTACCCATCGATCCTGTTGAAAGTTCCTTTGCCCAGTGTTGGCTAACCATTCATCCTGGATTTATGAACAACTGAGTGTGGCATGTGAGTGCCACGCGAGAGCGAAACAGAAGTGAATCGGTAACTTGGTAAGCATGTTGATAAGTTGGAATAGATGCTATTATCTTCTTGTAATTATTAGTTTTGATTGGTCTCTTATTAAGCCAAGATGTCCAGCCTTAGTCACCTTCACCACCATGATATGAGATGGAGGCGATATGAAGTGGACGTGGAACAATTGGAAGTGTGGTTATCTTATGAGGCTTTAATATGTAAGTATGATTACCTTTGCGATTCATTGCCATGTTTGATAATTGCTTGCCTAATGTTTAAGGCTTAAGATGCAGGCTATCGATACGTGGGTAACTTGCCTAAAGAGGCGATTCTGATGACATCCGCATGCATGAGGGTTGCGGTCAGTGGGATGCCTTATTACCCTAGCGTGATTAACTTGTAAGAGAAACGGAAGTTGCCCAACGACTTCATGTTCCACTTACTTGTGCAGATTCCTACCTATGCAGCTGATGTTGCGATTTTAGGATTCTTGTGTGTGTGCATGTGTGTGCTTTATTTAGCGGTCGCTTACTAGTTGATGGTATTGATTGTATGTCCGCTTGTATTTGCATGCTTGCGATGTGGCAGTAGATTTTGGATTGGAAGGCATGTCAAAGCTTAATTATTCTGTAACTATAGTTGTCCCGATGCCGCACCGTTGATAGGAGTTTGGCCCTTCGGTTTTAGATCAATATTTCCTCTACTAGTCATGGACACGCGTGATGGTTAGCACATTGTCTCATCCTGTGCAGAATTGTCTTACGCAACGGTGGTTGAGGGGACTGACGAAGCAATACTCTTACGGGGGAGAGCACGGAGGACGGTGCTGGACAAGGCGAAGGCGACTATGTAATGCATTGGTGGTTTGTTGAATGGCGGATTTTGGCGATGGACGACTTATTTGTCTCGTCATTGTACTTTCGTGGAGTGTGTCGCTGACATGCTAAATGCACGCCCATGTATTCTGCCAGAGTATGATGTCTCTTTCCGCCTTCGGGGAGGGGGAAAGCTGAAGGCACTGCAGTAGATATGTATGAATGTTGATTGAGATGTTCTATTGCGAATCCGCAGCCCATTAGTATGAAAAAGTGACAGCTGCGGCATATCTGGCTTCAGCAGGCATGGAGATGTTTTTATTTTGTTGGGCCGTAGATAAGTGTCGTCACAGGTGATATGTGTATTTTAAAGCGTAGTATCCAATTGTTGCTCCAATGCCACTGTTAAGTGTGTCGTAAACTAGCAAAAAGGTGAAATGCCCTGAAAACGTCTTTAAAAGGTACAGGATGTGTAACTAGTGGGTAGTTGGGTAGGTGGGTTTGAAGAGGGAGAACTGTTTGGGAATAGAAGACAAGATGTTTTCAGCCGCATTATGAGGGCATATATGCCAAGAAGGCAGGAAGGCGAGAAGGTTGAGTACAGCTTGAGTAAACTCGTAGTATCTTTTATTTCGTAGGGCGATCCAAAATGTCGTCATTATGTCATTTAAGAATGTGCACCATTACGTGGAGGAGTCTGGCTCCTTAGTGTTCCGCGCACTGGCAAAAGAACGAGGTAGTCTGGATTACCATAGTGGTTTGCGTCTTTTCGAATGGAACGCCTTTGTAAGATTACCTATCTAATCAAAATAAACTTGGAGAAAACAAGCTTGTCTTCAATGTGAATAGCGAGCGAGCCAGAACCGACATTCGTTTTGTTGCAATATTTTCCAAATCAGATGTGGCCTCGTTCCAGAAAATGTCACATTTGAAGACTCGGAAGTGAAGAGCAGGCTTGCGGATTCCCTCTTGCACTCCTAAAAAACTTATCGTTTCCCAGTGCCGAGATGCTATGAGACACTAATCACCGTTGCGGTGTATTAGTAAGGGTAGTGCTGTGCATATGCATATAGCACAGTCTCATCAAGTCGAAACACTACACTTAATGCTTCCATTAGTTAGTTATGCATGCGTTTAAAGATAAATCGGCGAACAAAGGGCGAACAACCTAGGATACACTTTACAGAATAAAATGCTCACGATGGACAGGATTTTACCCACAGCCAAGTTATGCTGACGTTGATGCACAATTACTTCTTGTCGAGCAGAAATACGCAACGCTAATTAGACTCTTGATGCAAGTTCTGTAGTAGCATGCAATGGGCGAGCATATTTATGTACGTCAAGAGATACCAACATGCCAAATCGCCAATCATTTATCACAATATCGAAGTTCAAGGCTAGTATCGAGTTTAACCTAAAACCCATTGATCACCTACATACGCAGTGTCTCTGTAACACAAATTTCATATTAAAATAGCGCACTGCATGAAAAGAAATTAGGCTTGTCAATTTCAGGCTCCCTCTTCATTCATGATCTCGTTGGAAGCACGACCTGATATTTGTATTATTTACTCATTTACGTACTTAGACTTTGCTTTGAAATGCCTTGGTGACACCTGTTTTTCGATCCACTGCATGAAGTTTAGTTAAAAATGAGCTCTAGCATTATAAAAAATCGCAAAGTTTTTAACCAGTTAAGACATCATGTGATAGAGCAAGTTCTACAGCAGGCTATGGTTCCATTTGCACTCATTGAATTTCCCTTTTGAACCAACGGTGGTTCTTCTACGATACCATCTTTCAGGCAGTGATGATGTTTCTCCCAACCACCAGCCACATCGTTAGATCCGAAAAGAGTGAGTTGAGACTCACTGCAGGGTGCAATAATAAAAGGAACCACTGGATATCAGCGCTGTCATTCGCATTTGACCATACTATCTGAGCACCTTTGAAGGAGGATTCGAATCTACCTTAGCGGCTGTAAAATACAAATCCATGGGAATGCTCAATTGTGGTGCAGGAATTGGGATTCGGCAGCCTTTGCTATTCCAATTTAGTCGTGATTAGTTTTGGTCAGGCCTGCAAACCTTTAAGGTAACGATGGCAGCTAAATAGCGCATGGAGAATTTTTAGAAGGATTCAAACCCAAAGCATCATATTGTGATTTGGATAAAACGAATAGTCATGCCATGTCACACCTTCAAAGAATGCTAAGCATATCAGCGAATGTTCGTGAAAAAAACTATTAAACGCTTAAGTGCGAAAGAAGATATTTGGGTAAATTGGGTGAACTGAATGCTGACGCACTCTTGAAACAACAGGAGCTTTGCACTTCTTTTGAATCAACTTATTGCATGCAAAAGTTATGTTAGCAGGACAGTAGAGATAAGATTATAGGCTAAAATTTGTGGTGACGAATAATGGAGGCAATATGGTGTTGGTGTTTAATGCTGCTGGTGATGAGGCTAATGCTAGCACTCCACTGTCGTCTTCTAAATACTCCTGTCACCAAAGCTGGTGAAGTGGACTACTACATAACCCCATCGAGCTGCAAAGTAAAACAGTAGTCAGATGTTGAATGGATCACTATTTACTCGTGCTTTTGTGGTTTGACTAACTAACAGCAAAGCAAATGGAGGACTCGTCTCTTTCCCTTTAGGCGAGGGAATTTGATTGTGGAACATGGGAATTGAGACATGTGCTGGCAGCGAAGAGGGAGGGGGATTAAGCGAACTAAAAGAGGGGAACTAAAAGGCGGTTTGTGCAGCTTACAAGGGTGTAATAAAGGGAAACTTCGTCACCACCGTTGACGTAAATGGCGCAATAGCAAAGACAGTGCTGCGAACAACAATAATGAAGAGGGTTGAGATGATAAGGATGAAGGTTGCTGCCCACTTATGGTAAGGAAGTAAGACGCCCATCCACTTCGCACCAAAGCCGTATTCTTTATCAACTCGCCAATCGAATGGAGAAGCGTACGTGCGCGGCAACCATGCGTGAAGTTAGGATTGTCCCTTTATTTTCACGTTCCCTCTTGTGCTGACTTGGCTGCACGGTAAGGCCAGAAATTCACACAGCTGAGCCGTTATTCACGTCTTGCTTCCAGTGCCTCACAGAACAAAGGTTTAAATCAGCTTTGCTTAAAGCAGAAGCAGATGCTGCTTAAAGAGCTATCAAATCTGAATTTTATGCGGAGCCAAAAGAAGAAGGCGTACCTCATTTACAAAACGAACGCATCGATAATCCAAATGGTTGAAGACCAAATCTGTTTTTCCGAAGTGGTGAATAAGTTTACAGGCATGTGCAACAATTGTCTACATCCATGATTAATTGTACGTCATCAACTCCTGATGGAGCTGCATCTCCCTCTTCCACCATGAACTTAGCAGATGTAATAATGGAGGACACACCAGTCGGGAACAATGGCGTCTGCACCCCCTTTTCCGTGTCGTTTGTCAATGCTCCTATGTAGACCGTGACAGACAACATCCAACACTATGCTGTTATCAACATCGATGTCATCTCGAGCGGAGCAGTCTTTTCTCCCGCTGACTCCTACGACTGTGATGCTAATTGATGAACAATGCGTCCTTATGCTAGGCTTGATTTTGTAGGCACGGTACAGCGTACTGCCGATTAAGCAGACGGATTGTTTGAACGACTACTCTCTGTCGAATTCAGGTGTGCTTGATTGTAGACTTGGCAAACCATTTGCATGGTTGCAAGAAGGGTCTGAACGACACCTGAACGCACCACACGGACTCGGCATGTCGCTTGTGAACACATGCGTCCCTCACATAACTACCCTCTATTCCTACAACTGAGAACCGCCTACTCTCTTGGCCAAGAATTACAAAACAAATCCTCAAGGTGTGATTCCCTGTCATGTAGGACAGGTATGGAATATGCCATTCAGCGATCCTCCATCATCTGATAAATGCAAGTAAGCTAATAGGACCGCAACAGTTATCTTAGCTTGCTTGCTGCGCATTATAACAATCATAACTTATGTGCCTAGTAGATTGACTAATCCGAAGTAAAAGACTTTTACATCTACATACAGTCTCATATAAGACGCTAAGGATTTATTTCCCTGGAACACAATGGACAAGTGATTACCAGAAAAGCAGCTCTCCTGTTTTTACAAATAACAGTTAGCAGAACAGTGAAATATTCATTAAATGGATGCGTTGCATCTTGCATGAACATGGCGGCTGATACGATGGAGCTAAAACAACTTGAAACAATAAAATAATGTCCCAAAGAGGGTGAATTAATGGCAAGGTGATACCACGCAATGTGTGCTTGAAGCAAAGTGTTCATGCGAAATAGAGCAATTGGAAGTTGGAGAAGGATAAAAGTGCGGCGATTCGATCAACTTGGTAAAATGTTGTATTAACGAAACAGAGAGAAAAACGTGTTTAAAATCTGTGCACGAGACAACTCTCAGTGGGAGAGCTGCGTTGCATGCACGAGGGCGAGGGAAGTGGTCAAAGCACAATCACCCAAAAATCACTCAAACCGACAGTCATGCAACACACTGGCGATGGCGGAGGCCAAACACTCGAATGATAGCCATGCAAACACTGCGAGGTGACATCTAATGCGTCGTGCCGATACACTAAATACTCATGCAACAGTTTATGAAACTGGGAGTTTGCATAGGGTGGAGCGCTAATGATACGACAGTTTGCTTGCCTTTAAGCGCGTGAAATATTTGCGAAATTCGCAGGGATGAGGGAAATGGAATGTAAAGTAAGTCGGTCTCCCTCTGAGCAGAGTCAGAGAGGGAGGCATCAGTTTGATCGGTTACTAAAGGAAAAGTGTGCTTCAAAAGCACATTGATAGGTGTAATAGAAATCCTTGAGAAATGTAGCAAAAGAAAAGGTCTACCATCAAAACGCTTCAATCAAACTTTTATTATTTTTCCCACAGTACATCCACCCATCGCATACATCGCGTTCTGCGCAATCACGGGGTTGTCGTAGCTGACAAATCTACAGTTGGAGAGTCGCGACGACGGGGAGTTAAACAAGTTGTTGGGAGGTATGACCATTGTGCAGGATGGTGTGCTACCGAAAATGCAGGAGGTGCTGCTGCCGAAAGGAGACGTAGAAGCCGATTAGCAGCAGCAAGGAGTAGGCAGGTCTCATGCCCCTGTAGAGAGCTACAGATTGTGGAGCCATGAACGTGATAACGGCCCTGTTGAGGGCCGCCTCACGACAAGACGGATTGTTGACCACTAGATGTGTTGATCGACTAGCTGTTAGTTGCGTGTTGTTTTGCCTTACTGCCTTACTGGGTGTAGGGGTTGCAGAGATGCGTGGTAGTGGTTAGATTGGGGTGGGTGGGTGGGTGAGTAGATAGGTAGGTAGGTATGTAGGTGGGTAGGTAGGTAGGTAAGTAGGTAGGTGGAGTAAGTTGGCTTGCAAGATTGAGTAGAAGGAGGTGGAGGTGGCGCGTGAATGAGACAGGTGGAGGGGAAGTGTTTAAGTTGGTGAAGGGACTGCGGAATGAATGCAAGAGGTGTGTCACTAACTGGTACCCTGTTATTGTTCTTGTTTATTACTCGTCCATCGGCAGCTCCCATTCGGCTAACTAAGCGTTAGCCACCAATTAGGAGATCGTGTTTGTGAGACAAACATATCGTTCCTACACAATCTCACCTTAAGGCCCCCTTTTGAGAGCACTGAGAATCACTCAATCCAGCACCCAGCTTACCCAACTCCTCCACCTTCCTCTTGACCAACACAATCATCTTCGCACGCCTTACTACTTACCACACCCCATTTCCGTCCTCCAACCTACCCTGTTCTGCCCTGTCCTGCCCTCACCTACACCTGCATAGACATGAGCACTGCCAACACCAGCAACAACATTAACACAGAACCTCCCAGAGCAGTGTGACAATGGACACGAGGTAGGAGAAGGAGAGAGAGGGAGAGTGGTTGTAGTAGAAGTGTATGTTCTCACCACAACAACCAAGAATGAATGTGGCGATAGTGGTATGGGCCCCCACAGGGCCGTTAAATGCGATCACTCACTCACTCACTCACTCACTCACTCACTCACACTCACTCACTCACTCACTCACTCACTCACTCACTCACTCCTCACTCACTCACTCACTCACTCACTCACTCACTCACTCACTCACTCACTCACTCACTCACTCACTCACTCACTCACTCACTCACTCACTCACTCACTCACTCACTCACTCACTCACTCACTCACTCACTCTCACTCACTCACTCACTAAACAGGCTTGAGTGGGCTGCGGCGGAGTGGAGCAGAGCCTGCAGCACTCCACACACACACTCACTCTCATCATCATCTACTTGGAGCCGGTGTACTTCGTCACAGCCTTGGTTTCCTTCGACACCGCGTGCTGTGCCGACTCACTCGGCAGCAGCAGACGCACAGCAGTCTAAATCTCTCTGCTCGTGACTATCCACTTCTTGTTGCAATGCGCAACCGACTCACCCGACTCGGCGGCAATACAATCAAAGATGTCGCTTACGAAGGTGTTCATTATCGACTTTGAATTTGACGAGATGCATGTGTCCGGACGCACCTGACGCAACACCTCGTAGGTGTAGATGTCGTAGCTCTCCTTCCTCCTCCTCCTACTCCTCCTCTTCGCTTTGCTCGTCTTCGGCACCTTCAACTTCGACGCCTCTTTGCGGCTTTGCCTGACACCACTTTGGGGCCATATCATCCACTACTGCCTGCTTGTCATCATTAATGTCACAGTTCTTCTCGCACGCCTTAACGCACACGTCAGCCAATCACAACTCGCACAACTGTATCACGCATCTTTCATCGGCCCAAACAACGGACAGACAGAGAAGGAGGAGGAAAGAGGAGATCTGGGAACGCCTCGGGATTCACAAGGACTTAACTGCTCCCGAGTCCAGGAGGAAAAAAACGACAGGGGTATCTTTCTAACTTGCCGAGAGCTTGTAAAATTGGACGACAGGCGTTTGGCGGTTGGCAAGATAACGAGTAGTAGGCCTCACCTGCTCTGGGGTCTGGCGTGAGGAGATCTCCAGCGAAGACGTGGCGATTTGGCGGCGGTGGGCGTCTGGGGCGCCGATATCAGAGGGAGTTCCCGACGATCCTGATCGCGCCTCGACCAACTGATTGAGATCGTTTGGCTTCCATTGCATTGAGCCTCGCGGTGATAGGCAGAGGTTGGACTCCTGCTCAGAATTGGATGGCCACCAGCTGGTCACTCTGGCTGGGGGGCACCCTCTGAAGACTCTTTTTGCTGGGAGTTGTAGGCTCCGGCCGTAGTCTTCATCGTTCTCACCCACCTTTTGGTCTCGGCGAAAAACTCTCTGGCCAGCGAACGTTCACGCTGATCGATGGCCAGTTGGAGAGGATCTCACAGCAGTGATCGATGTCAGAGTCGGGAGTGACTCCTGCGTTTATTGCTGCGAGGAATAGCTCTTGCGAAAGAGCGTGGAAGAGCAGCGGCGAACTCTCTGCCGCTGGGGGTATAAGTGGATGTAAACCTAGCGGTTTTCATCCAATTTTCAAAGTCCATGTCGTCTTTGAAGGGGGCAGGTCCGCCAACGCTATCACCAGTGTAGTGGGATCTTCCCGTTCCTCCTCTTCCGTCTTTTCCACATTGCTATAAGAAGGCCGAATTTTCTAGGTATCACTTTATTTAGGGTAAAAAGGCAGATGAAACAGTCCAATCTACGGGGGTTGGGTTTCCCGCTCCAGTGAGGAAGCGAGCTCGTCCACGACCACGTGTATATTGTATTCCCACCTCTCACCTACAAAGCGCTATAAGCACCACCATTATTACACCCACTCCACAGCAGTTGCACCCCTGCCATCAATACCTACGGGTTCCCAGGCGAATGAGTGGAGATAGACATCGTTGCCCATCTGGCACTTATCCCAGTTATGTACGGGACTTCACGAAAGTAGCCGAAGCAGAACCCATGAAGTCTCAAGACACCGAAACGGTAGCGTCAACTTCTCCATCGTTGGATCTTTCAGCACGGAGTGCCTGAATCAGTCCATAGCGA